>JAKCPB010002052.1:0-106364 GCA_021442155.1 Cymbidium sinense | reverse complement strand
AAAATTACAAAGCCCAGCTCATAAATAGACTTATAAAACTAAATAACTGATAAACCTAAATAACTAATAACTAATAAACTAATAAAATAACTAAACTAATAAATAATAAAACTAATAAAATAAAACTAAAAGACTAAACTAATAAACTAAAACTAATAACTAAAATAATGGCCAATAACTAAACTAATAATAGCCAATAAATAAAACTAACAACTAATAATAATAATAATAATTAAACTAATAATAATTAATAATAAATTAATAAAACTAATAAAACTAATAAAATATTAATAATAAATAGATAAAATAATAAAACTAACAAAACTAAACTAATAATTGAACTAACAAACTAATAACTAATAACTAAAATAATTAAACTAATAAGTAATAAACTAATGAAATCCTACTAATGTAGCCTTGACCTATGAGGCAACTCCTACAAATGGATCTTCATCCTCTTCTCTTCGATTTGGCCAATAATCCATTTCATCATGCATTTATACATATAAAATCCCAAAGCCTTTATCAAAATGATGTGAATATAAATAAAATTTGAAAAGGATTGCATTAGACTAAGTCATTGCTTATACTACACATGCACTAGCCTCTTTAGGGAGTGAGTTTACACACTTTAGTATCTCTCTAAATAATAACAGACTAACTATCTTACAAAATCATATGACTTGCCTACATTATTTTAAAGCAAAGGAGTTGTTAGCTAGCTACAACACCATTATTGTAAGCCAGGTTGGAGGTTTAAACCACAAATCATAAATCATAAACCTTAAAACCCATAACCCTAAATGCTAAACCTAAAACTCAAAACCCAATACCCCAAACCCTAAACTAAACCTTAAACCCAAAATCTTAAACCGTAATCCTTAAACCCTAAAAAAATAAAAAACTAAACCAAAATTAAATAAAACCTAAATATAAAATAAATAAATAAACCTAAACCTAAATAAAATAAAAACATCAACTAAAACATAAAAAACCTAAACTAAAAGATTAAATTAAATTAAAACTTAAACTACTTGGGTTTGCTTTTTTTAAAAATAATATAAAAATAAATAAATAAAATCACTAACCCTAAACCTATAAACCCTAAAACCCTAAACCACTCCTAAGCCCTGACCACATCCACACTAAATACTAAACCCTAAACTCACCTTAACTGGCGTTAAACCACTAAACCACTAACTGAGCCCTGATCACAAATCCTAACACAAGCTAAACTACTAAATAAAACAAAAATAAAATAAATAAAAGATCCAAACTTAAATAAAATAGCAAAATAAATAACAATAAAACATAAACTGAACATAAACCTAAACTTGGAATAAAAAAAATAAAAAAATAAACTAAACTAAAATAAAATAAATAAAAACCTAAGTTAAACAAAAAAATAAAATAAACCTAAAAATAAAAAACCTAAATAAAATAAATACTAAATGTAAAATTAAAATAAAATAACTTAAAATAAAATAAAATAAAATAAATAAAGACTAAACCTAAAAGATAAACCTATAAATAAAAAATAAAACTTAAACCTTAAATTAAAAAAAACTAAACCTAAAATAAAAATCAAAACAAACTAAATAAAATAAATCTAAACCTAAATTAAAATAACCCTAAAGCCTAAACCATAAACCGTAAACTAACCATAAACCCTAAAAACCTAAAATCCTAAACCTAAACTAAATAAAATAATAAAATAAAATAAATAAATAAACCTAAATCTAGATATAATAAAACAAAAAGATAAAATAAAACCTAAACTAAAACCTAAATTAAAAATAAAATAAACCAAAAAAATAAAACCTAAACCTAAAATATAAATAAAATAAACCTAAACCTTAAAAATAAAATAAATCTAAAAAACAAAATAAAATAAAAACTAAAAAATAAAATAAAATAAAATTAACCTAAACCTAAAAACAAACCTAAAATTAAATAAAAGAACCTAAACCTTAAACTATATAAAATTAAAAATAAAATAAGAACTAAATTAAATAAAATAAACCTAAAACTAATCTAAAATAACCCTAAACCATAAATCATAAACTAACAATAAACCACAACCTAAAATCCTAAACTAAACTAAATAAAACCTAAAAATAACATAAATAATTAAACCAAAACCTAAATAAAATAAAATAATGATAAAATAAAACCTAAACCTAAAATAAAATAAAATTAAAAATAAAAACTAAACTAAATAAAATTATTAAACCTAAACTAAACTATAAAATAAAATAAAATAAAATAAAACCTAAATAAAATAAACATTAAAGCTAAAATAAAATATAATAAACCTAAAATAAAATAAAATAAATAAAACTTAATCCTAAAATAAAAATAAAATAAACCTAAACTGACTAAAAATAAATAAAACCTAAACCAATACAAAATAAACTAAACCTAAACTTGAACCTAACCTAAATAAAATAAATTAAATTAAAATAAACCTAAACCTAAATGAAAAATAAAACATAAAATAAATCTAAAATAAAAACCTAAAACCTAAACCTAAACCTAAACCTAAAAAAGAAACTAAAATGAAAAACCTAAACTAAAATAAATAAATTTAAAATAAATAAATTAAAGTAAATAAAAATTAAAATAAACCTAAATATAAATATAAATATAAAATAGGCTAAAATAAATATAAAATAAACTAAATAAACCTAAACCTACCGATTTATTTAATTTAAAAAATAAATAAAAAAACAAACCCACAAAACTTTAAAACTATTCAGACACTAAATCCTAAACCCAAAATAATAATAACTAATAAACTAACAACTAATAATAATAAATAACAACTAATAACTATTAACTTAAAAAAACTAATAAAAACTAGAATAAAGTTAATAATAACTAATAAGAACCTAAAATAATAAAAGACTAAAACTAATAACTAAAACTAAAACTAATAATAATAAAACTAATAATAACATAAAATAACAATATAGTGTATACATAATATTAATAAACTAAACTAAGCTAAAAGCTAAAACCTAATAAAACTAATAACTAATAACTAAACTAATAATAATAACAAATAACTAGTAATAACTAAAAATAACTAATAATAATAAATCAATAAAATAATAAATAACCAATTAAAACTAACTAATAAACTAATACTACAAATAAACTAAAACTAATAACTAAAATAATAAAACTAATAACTAATAATAAAAAATCTAACTCTATAACAAATAAACTTAATAACTAATAATAACTAATAAATAAAACTAATAATAATAATAATAAATTAATAAAATTAAAACTAAACATATAATAATAACTAAAACTAACTAAAATAATAATAATAATAATAATAATAATAATAATAATAATAATAATAAATAACAAAATAAGTAATAATAACTAATATGACTAATAAAACAAATAACTAATAAAACTAATAAAAACTAACTAAGAATAAAAACAAAAAAACTAAAATAACTAAATAAATGAAAAACTAAATAACTAAAATAACTAAATAAACTAATAAAAATTAAATAATAAATAATAACTAATAAATAAATAATCTAAAAAAACTTATAATAACTAATAGAACTAAAAAAATAAAACTAATAACTATATAAACAAATAATAACTAATAATAAATATTTAATAATAATAAACTAATAAAACTAAAATTGAACCTATTAAATAACTAATAAAACTAATAACTAATAATAAATAACTAAAATTAATAACTAATAAACTAATAATAAACTAAAACTAATAAAACCTAATAACTAATAATAATAATAATAATTAATAAAACTAATAAATAAAATAAATAATAATAAACTAAACCTAATAATAATAACTAAACTAATTAATTAATAAACTAAAAATAATAAAACTAACTAATAATTACTAATAATTAAAACTAAAAAATAATAAACTAAAACTAAATAACTAACTAAACTAATAACTTACAATAACCAAACTAATAATAATAATAACTAATAATAATAATAAAATAACTAAACTGATAATAAAATAATGATAAAAACTAAACTAATAAACTAAATAACTAATAATTATTAATAATAATAACTAATAACTAATAATCTAATAAACTAATAATAACTAAATAACTAACTAATAATAAATAAATTAATAATAATAAAAAATAATAACTAAAACTAATAATAATAATAACAACTAATAACTAATAAAAACTAAACTAAATGAACTAAATAATAACTAAAAATAAACGAATAACTAATAATAAAACAAAATAATTAATAATAATAAACTAAATTCCTAAAATAATAATTAATAAATAAAACTAAATTACTATACTAACTAATAAAACTAAACTAATAAAAAACTAGTAGAATAAATAATTAATTAACTAATAAAACTAAATAAAAAACTAGTAAAATAAATAGCTAACTAACTATTAAAACTAAAACTAATAAATAATAAAAATTAATAACTTCATAAAAATTAATAACTAAATAAAACTAATAAACTAAAACTAATAAATAATAATAAAAACTAAAACACTAATAAAACTAAAACTAACAATAACTAAATAACTAAAACTAACTAATAATAATAATAATAAAGATAATAAACTATTAATAAAATAACTAATCACTAAACTAAATAAAAACTAACTAAACTAAAAAACTAAAAACCACAAATTAATAAAAATTAATAAAACTAATAAAGCTAAACTAATAGTAATAAACTAACTAATAAACTAATAACTAAAATAATAAACTAATAACTATCTAATAATATTCATAATAACTAACTAATATAAAAAAAAAACTAGTAATTAATAAAACTAAAAAAAAAATGACCAATTACTAAAAACCTAATAATAATAATAGTAATAAACTAATAACAAAAAACTAATAAAAAATAACTAAACTCACAAAGTATTAACTAATAAACTAATAATAAAAATTTACTAATAATAATTAAATAACTAACTAATAATAATAACTAATTAACTAAGTAATAACTAAAAACTAATAAAACTAACAAATAAACTAAATAATAATCCTAACTAAAAGTAATAAACTAAAAATTAATAAAACTAAATAACTAAAACTAATAACTAATAACAAATAATAAATAACTAATAAAAACTAATAATAATGATAAAACTAACCTAACACCTAATAAACTAATAGTAACTAATAAAAAACTAATAAAAACTAATAACTATAACTAATAACTAACAACTAAATAATAATAATAACTAATAACAGCTAAAACTAATAATAATAAAATAATAAAATTAAATAAAAACTAATAATAACTAAAATAAATAACTAAAAAATTGATAATAAACTAAACTAATAACTAATAATAATAAACTAACTAATAATAAGAATAACTAATAAATAACTAATAACTAGTAAATAATAAAACTAATAATAATTAATAATTAATAATCTAATAAACTTATAACTAAATAACTAACTAATAATAACTAAACAAATAATAATAAATAAAATAATAACTAAAACTAATAATAATAAGTAATAACTAATAACTAATATAATAAACTACTAACTAACTAATAACTAACTAATAAATAATAAAAATTAAATTAAGCTAATTAAATAATAACTAAAAATAAACTAATAACTAATAGTAAAATAAAATAACCAATAATAATAAACTAAATAACTAAACTAATAACTAATAAATAAAACTAAATAACTAAACTAACTAATAAAACTAAACTAATAAAAAACTAGTAAAATAAATAACTAACTATCTAATAAAACTAAAACTAATAACTTCATAAAAACTAATAACTAAATAAAACTAATAAACTAAAACTAATAATTAACTAGACTAACAACTAATAAAAGCTAATAAATAATAATAAAAAGAAAAAACTAATAAAACTAAAACAAATAATAACTAAAAAACTAAAATTGACAAATAATAAAAATAATAAACTATTAATAAAATAATTAATAACTAAACTAAAAAAACTAACTAAACTATAAACTAAATTAAAACCTAAATAACTAATAAAAATTAATAAAACTAAAAAACTAAACTAACTAATAACTAATAAACTAACTAATATATAATAAACTAATAATTATCTAATAATAATCATAATAACTAACTAATAACTAAAAGGCTAACTAATAAAGTAACTAAAACTAACTAATGACAAAAATAACTAATAACTAAAAACTTTAAAATAATAATAAACTAATAATTAAAAACTAACAAAAAACTAACTAAACTAACTAAACTAATAACTAATAAACTAATAATAAAAATTTTACTAATAACTAAATAAATAACTAAGTAATCATAACTAATTAACTAATTAATAACTAAAAACTAATAGAAATTAATAACTAATAAAATAAATTAAATAACTAATGATAAACTAAAATAATAATAACTAAACTAATAAAACTAACTAATAAACTAAATAATAAACCTAAAAAAAGAAATAAACTAAAAACTAATAAAACTAAATAATCATAAACTAAAAAACTAAAACCAATAACTAATAACAAATACTAATAATAAACTAATAATAATAACAAAACTAACCTAAAACCTAATAAACTAATAACTAATAATAACTAATAAAACTAATAAAACTAATAATAAGAACTAATACTAAATAAAAATAATAATAACAACAATAAAAACTAAATAAAACTAATAATAACTAAAAATAAATGGCTAAAAAAGGTAAAAAACTAATAACAAATAATAATAAACTAACTACATAATAAAACTAATAAACTGGTAAATAATAAAACTAATAAAATTAATAAACTATAAACTAATAAACTTATAACTAATATAACTAATTAAACCTAATAACTAACTAAAAATAATAACTAAACTAAAACTAATAATAATAATAATAACTAATAAACTAATAATAACTAAAACTAATAATAAATAATAACTAATAACTAATAACCTAACTAACTAATAAAACTAATAAAATTAAACTAAATTAATAAATTAACTAAAACTTATAAACTAATGAGACTAATAATAATAACTAAACTAAACAAAAAACTAATAAAACTAAACTAATAAATAAATAATAAAAAATAAACTATTAATAAATAGCAACAAATAACTAAATAATAACTAATGTAAAAAACTAATAAAACTAAATAATAAAACTAATAAACTGAAACTAATAGCCTAATAAACTAATAATAATAACTAAAATAAACAAATAAACTAATAACTAATAATAATAAATAAACATAATAACTAAATTAATAACTAAAATAATAATAAATAATAATAACAAATAACTAATAATAACTAAAACCTAACAACTAAACTAATAAATAAATAACTAATAAAAACTAACTAATAATAATAAATAATAACTAAACTAAAAATAAGTAAAATTAATAATAATAACTAATAATAACTAAAATAACTAACTAATAATAATAATAAACTAATAACTAAAATTGATAATAAAAACTAAATAACTAATAAACTAATAAAACTAAAAACAAATAACTAATAAAATAAAAACTATTAAAAATAAAAATAATAATAATAAAATTAATAAAAAAACTAAAAATAAACTAATTAACTAATACAAACTAAAACTAACTATAAAACTAAATAATTAATAATAAACTAAAATCTTATAATAAAATAAAAAACTAAACTAACTAATAACTAATAAAACTACTAAAACTAAAAACTAAAAACTAACAAAAAATAACTAATAAAACTAAAACTAACTAAAATCTAACTAATAACTACCTAAAATTAATAAAACTGATAACTAAAAACTTATAAAACTAACTAAAAACTAATAAACTAAAATATTAACTAAAATACTAAATAAATAATAAACTAAACCTAATAAATAAATAATAAAACTAATAAAACTAAAACATAATAAATGGATCCTAAATAATAATAAATATAAATAAATAAATAATAAATAAAATACTAATAACTAACTAAACTATCTAAATAAGACTAATAAAACTAAACCTGATAATTAATAAAACTAACTAAATGGTAATAAATAAAACTAAAACTAAACTAAACTAACTAACTAAAACTAATAATGATATAATATAACTACACTAATAACGGATAAAAAAACTAACTAACTGCTATATAAACTAATAAAACCTAACCTAAAAACTAAGTGACAATAGGCTAACTGATAATAAACTAATAACTAACTAACTAAATAAACTAATAAACATAACTAAAACTAATAACTAACGATAATACTAATAGACTAAACCACTAATAACTAAATTAATAACTAAACTAAAAACTAATAAGCTAATAAACTAATAACTAATAAAAACAAACTAAATAACTAAAAAAACTAAACTAATAATAAACAAACTAAACTAATAACTAAGTTATAAACTAATAAACTTATAGCTAATAATAACTAATAGCTAATAATAACTAAATAACTAATAATAACTAATAACAAAACTTAATAACTAATAATAATAACTAAAAATAATAATATAAATAATAGTACTGAATCCAAGAAACTAGAACTAGTAATAACGATAATAAAACTAATAAAACTAATAACATAATAATAAATAATAATATAATTAAACTAATAAGTAAATAAATAAGTAAATAAAATAATAATAAACTAACTAAGTAATAAATAACTAATAAAAACTAATAAAACTAATAATTAATATCTATACCAATAACTAAAATAAATAACAAACTAATAAATAACTAAATAAGAAAACTAATAATAACTAAATTATAATTAAACTAGAAACTAATAATAATTAATAAAATAACAAATGATAACTAACTAATAATTAATAAAATAATAATAAAAAATAACAAAATTAATAATAATAAAAACTAAAATAAAACTAATAATAACTAAAATTAACTAATAAATAACTAAACTAATAACTAAATAAAAATAACAAATAATTAAATAATAATAATAAATAAATAACTAACTAATAAAACTAACTAAAACTAATAAACAAATAACTAATAATAAATTAAATAACTAAATTAAAAAATTAATCATAAATAATAACTAATAAACCAATAACTAATAAACTAATAATAAATAAACTAAATAATAATAATAACAAAACTAATTAAACTAATAAAATAACTAAATAACTCCCTATTAAAAACTAATAACTAATAATAACTAATACTAACTAATAATAAAATAACTAAACTAACTAAACTAATAATTAATAAAATATTAAAACTATAAAACTAATAACTAATAATAACTAAAATAAATAATAAATTAATTAATAAACTAAATAACTAATATCTCTAATATTAATAATAATTAATAATAACTAATAACTAATTAAAACGATGTAACCATTAAAACTAACAATAAAATAAACCTAAAAAAACTAAACTAAACCTAATAAAATAATAAATATTAACTAAAATAATAAACTAAATAACTAATATACTAATAACTAATAATAACTAATAAACTAACTAACTAACCAATAAATAATAACTGATAATAACTAATAATAATAAACTAAATAACTAAAGATCAATAAAACTAAATAAACTAACTCACTAAAAATAATAACTTATCTAAAACTAAAACTAAATAACTAATAATAATATATCATCTAAATAAATAATTAATTAAAACTCATAAACTAATAACTAATTAATAAAAATACACTAATAAATTAAAACCTAAATAATAAATAAAACAACTAATATATAATAATAACAAATAATAATAATAATAAATTAACTAAAAATTATTAAAAAGTAACTAATAATAACTAATAACAAATAATAAATAACTAAACTAAATAAAATATAAATAAACTAACTAATAAAAACTAAACTAACAACTAATAAAAATAATAAATAATTAAACTAATAACTAATAATTAAAACTAATAGTAATAATAAACTAATAACTAATAAAAACTAACTAAACTAATAAATTAATAAACTAAACTAATAAAATAATAAATAAAAACTAAACTAAATAATTAATACTTAAAAAATAGTAACTAATAATAAAATAATAACTAATAATAACTAAAAACTAAAATAGTAAAACTAAAAACTAATAACTAATAATAATAATAAAAAAACTAATAAACTTAAAAATAACTAATAACTAATAATAAAACTAACTAATAATAACTAATAATTAATAACTAAATAACTAAAACTAATAATAACTAACTAATAATAACTAATAACTAAATAACTAAAACTAATAATAAACTAATAACTAATAACAAACTAATAATAAAACCTAAATGAATTGCTAAAAACTAATAATAACTAAATAAATAACTAAAAAATAAACTAATAACTAATAAAAACCAAAAACTAATTAAATAATAAGTAAGTAAACCTAAAACTAATAATAACTAATAAACTAATCATAATTAATAAGTTAGGTAATAAAACTAAAGTAACTAATAAACCAAAAAACTAACTAAGTAAAATATAAATCTAAAAAAGTAATAATAATAATAACTAACTAAACTAAAACTAATAAACTAAACTAACTAAAAACTAACTAAACTAATTAAATAATGACTAATAACTAATTAATAATAACTAAAAAACTAATATCTAAAATAACCTAACTAATAACTTAATAATAATAAACTAATAATAACTAACTAAACTAAAGCTAATAATAGCTAATTGATAGAACTAATAACTAAAAAAACTAATAAAATAATAATAACTAAACTAATTACTAACTAAAAATGAATAATAAACTAATAAATTAATAAACTAACTAATAAACTAATACTAATAATAATGATAATAACTAACTAAACTAATAATTAACTATTAATAAATAAACTAATAACTAATAATAATAAAACTAATGACTAATAACTAACTAAATAATAAATAATTAACCAATAACTAAATAAACTAAAGAACTAATAATTACTAACTAAAAAAAATATAAAACTAATAAAACTGATTAACTAACTAACTAACTAACTAATGATAATAACTAAACTAATAACTAAAACTAAAACTAAAACTTAAAATGAAAAACTAATATAATAAACTAAATAATAATAAAACTAAATAACTAACTAACAAATAAAACTAACAATTAATAAATAACTAAATAAAAAAATAAACTAATAAAAACCTATATAGTAAACTAATAAAATAACTAAATAAAACTAACTAATAAAACTAAAACCTAATAACTAATAACTAAAACTAATGAAATAAAAAAATAACTAAAACTAATTATCAATGAATTAAACTAATAAATAAATTAATAATAATAATAATAAAAATAATAACTAAACCTAATAATAAAACTAATAATAAATAACTATACTAAATAATTAATAAAACTAAATAACTAAATAATAAAACCTAATAAACTAATAAAAAAACTAACTAATAAACCTAATAATAATAAATAATAAAACTAAATAAAATAAGTAATAATTAATAATAACTAATAATAAACTAATAAAACTAAATAACTAAAACTAACTAATAACTAATAACTAATAAATAAATAACCTAACTAAAATTAACTAACTAATAACTAATAAAACTAATAAAACTAATTATAAAATCTAAAAACTAATAATAATAAAACTGAAACTATTAACTAAACTAATAAATAACCATAAAAACTAAAAAAACATAATAACTAAACTAACTAATTAACTAACTAAATAATAAACTAACTAATAACTAATAACTAAACTAATATCTTAAAATAAAACTAATAAACTAATAAACTAATAACTAATAAAATAAATAAATAAACTAAATAGCTAATAAATTAAAATGTTTAACTAAAATAATAATAAAACTAATAAAAACTTAAAAACTAATACTAAAAAACTAACTAATAATTAATAAACTAATAGTAACAAAAATAAAATAAAAAACTAACTAATAATAATATAATAATTAACTAATGAAAAAATTAAACTAATAATAACTAATAATAAAACCTAATAAACTAAATAATGACTAAAATCAAACCTAACTAAAACTAATAAATTATAATAACTAATAATAACTTACTAAAATAACTAATAATAATTAACTAATAGCTAATAATAACTAAATAACTAATGACTAAATTTAAAAAAATAACTAAACTAATAAACTAATAAACTAATAAATAACTAAAAATAATAATAAACTAAACTAATATAAAAAATAAAATTAAAAAAAAAAACTAAATAATAAAATAATAACTAATAAATAATTAATAAATAGTTATAGCATAATAATAACTAACTAATAAAACTAAAATAACTAACTAATAACTAAATAATAAAACTAAACTAAGTTAATAATAACTAAACTAATAACTAATAAATAATAACTAAAACTATTAACTAAACTAATAACTAATAACTAATAACTAATAATAATAATAATAAAAAATAATAAACCCAATAAAAACTAAAAAAATTAAATAACTAATAATAAATTAATAATAATAATTAACTCATAAATAATTGAATAACTAATAAAAACTAATAATAATAAACCTAAACTAATAAACCTAAATAAATAAAATAAATATATAATAATAAATAAATAAACTAACTAATAAATAAATAATAATAACTAAAATAATAAAAAAATAAAACTAAAACTAATAATAATACCAATCATAATAATTAATAATTATAAAATAAAACTAATAAACAAACTAAATAAACTAATAAAACTAAACTAATAACTAATAATAAATAATAATAATAATAATAATAAATAATAATAATAATAATAATAACTAAATAAATAAATAACTAATAACTAACTAAAATAATAACTAATGAAACTAATAATAACTAACTAATAAACTAATAAAACAAATAACTAATAACTAACTAAAACTAATAACTAAATTAATAAGTAACTAATAATAAACCTAATAAACTAAACTAATAACTATAACTTATAATAATAAACTAATAAATAACTAAAAAACTAAACTAACTAAAACAAACTAACTAATAAAATAAAATAATAAAACTAAATAACTAAATAACTAATAAAACTAATAAACTAATATACTAAATAACTAAACTAACTAAAAATAAATAATAACTAACTAATAAATAAATGAAATAATAATAATTAATAATTAAAACTAAATATCTAAACTAACTAATAACTTAAAAACTCACTAAGAATAACTAAAACTAATAAACTAACTAAATAACTAAACTAATAAATTAATAAACTAAATTAACTAAAAATAATAATAAACTAAAACTAACTAATAAGCTAATAACTAATTAATAATAATTAATAACTAATAATAACTAATAAACTAAAACCAACTAAACTAACTAATAAAAACAAATAACTAATAACTAATAGACTAAAAAATAACTAATAAATAATAACTAATAACCTAAATAACAAACTAACAAATAAATAAAACTAAAAAACTAAATGAATAACTAATTAAATGATAATAACTAACTAACTAATAATTCTAAAAAACTAATAATAACTAATAATAAACTAAATAATAACTAGCTAATAATAAAAAATATACTAATATCTAACTAAATAACTAACTAATAAAACTAACTAAGCTAAAAACTAATAGAACTAATAAAATAAAATAATAACTAATAATTAAACCTAATATCTAATATTAAATAATACTAATAACTATAATAATAATATAACTAAACTAATCCAAAACTAATATAATAAATAAATAATAATAACCAGTAACTAACTAACTACTAAATGAAACTAAAAAACTATACTAAATCACTAAACAAATAATAAAACTAAGTAATTAGTAAACTAATAACTAATAATAACTAACTAACTAAACTAATAAACTAATAATAATAAAAACTAAATAAATAACTAAATAAAAACTAATAATGAAAGAAATAACTAACAATAACTAATACAATTAACTAACTAAAACTAATAAAATAATAAACTAAAACTAAATAAATTAAAAACTAATAAATTAATAAAATAATAACTAACTAAAAACTAATTAACTAATAACTAATAAAAACTAACTAACTAAAAACTAAATAACTAACTAATAATTAATAAATATATAAATTAATAATTAAATTAATAACTAAACTAAAAATTAATAACTAAACTAATAACAAATAAAAACTAAACCTAATAACAAATGGTAATAAATAAACTAATGTCAACTAAAACTAACCTAACTAAAACTAACTAAATGAACTATAAACTAATAAATTAATAAACTAAAAACTAATAATAATAAACTAAACTAATTAATAAATTTAATTAATTAATAATAATCCAATAATAACTAATAAAACTAATAAACTAAAACCAACTAAACTAATTAATAAAAACTAATAAAATGACAAATAACTAATAACTAATAGACTAATAACTAACTAATAAATTATAACTAATAACCTAAATAATAAACTAACTAATAACTAAAACTAAAAAACTAAATAAATAACTAACTAAATAATAATAATAACTAACTAATAATATTTAAAAAACTAATAATAACTACTAATAAACTAAATAATAACTAAATAACAAATAAACTAATATTTTTATAAAACTAAGCTAAAACTAATAATAACAAATAAACTAATAAACTAATATCTAATGTATAATAATGTAATAACTAATAATAAAACTAAACCTAATAACCAAAACTAATAAAACTAATAAAACAAACTAATAAATAAAAACTAAAACTAATAATAATAATAACTAACTAACTAACTAACTAACTACTAAATGAAACTAAAAAACTAAACTAAATCACTAAACAAATAATAAAACTAAGTAACTAGTAAACTAATAATTAATAATAACTAACTAACTAAACTAATAAATGAATAATAATAAAAACTAATAATGAACGAAATAACTAACAATAACTAATATAATTAACTAACTAAAATTGATAAAATAATAAACTAAAACTAAATAAATTAAAAACTAATAAATTAACTAATAACTAAAAACTATTTAACTAATAACTAATAAAAACTAACTAACTAAAAACTAAATAACTAACTAATAATTAATAAAAAATAAACCAATAATTAAATTAATAACTAAACTAAAAACTAATAACTAATAACTAAACTAATAACAAATAAAAACTAAACCTAATAATAAATAAGATTAATAAACTAACTAATAACTAAACTAAAACTAACCTAACTAAAAACTAACTAAATGACTAATAAACTAGTAAATAATAACTAAATAACTAATAATAACTAAACTAATAACTAATAAAAGTAAACAAATAACTAACTAACTAATAACTAATAACTAAAACAAAAACTAAAAAACCTAATAGCTAAAATTAACTAACTAATTAACTATATAAACTAACTAATAACTAAAAAGTAAAACTAAAACTAATTAAAAACTAACTAAAACTAAGCTAGTAAAACTAATAACTAATAATAACTAATAAAACTAACTAATAAACTAAACTAATTAATAATTAAACTAAAACCTAATAAAACTAATAATAAAACTAATAACTAACTAATAACTAATATTAATAACTAATTAAAATTAACTAATAAAACTAATAACTAACTAAAATAAATAACACTAAACTAATAAGTAATAATAACTAAACAAAAAATAAACTATTAGCTAATAACTAATAATAATAACTAAACTAAATAACTTAATAACTAATAACTAATAACTAATAACTTATAAATTAAATAAACAAATAACTAACTAACTAATAACTAATAAACTAATAACTAATAATAATAAAAACTAACTAATAACTAAGTAATAAAATCTAACTAAACTAAATAACTAATACCTAATAGTAAATAACTAAAGTATATAATAACTAAACTAATAACTTAAAATAAAAACTAGAAATAACTAGTAACTAATAAATTATTAACTAACTACCTATAAATAAATAAACTAATACTAACTAACTAAACTAATAAAACTAACTAAATACTAATAACTAACTAAAACTAATAAAATAAAAATGAAATAATAAAACTAACTAAAATTAACTAATTAATAAATAAATAATTAATAACTAAACTTAATATAACTAATAAACTTATAACTAACTAATAAACTAATAATACTAAAAATAACTAACTAATAATAATAACTAATAATAATTAACTAAAATAACTAATAAATAACTAAAATAATAGATGATAATAATAATTAAAATAATAATAATCTAATATAATAATAAACTAATTAAACTAAATTAAAATAATTGAATAAACTAATTAACTAACTTACTAATAAAACTAATTAATTTAAATAATAATATAACTAACTAAACTAATTAAAAATAATATTGATTAACTAATAACTAACTAACAATAATAAACTAATAAAAACTAAACTAAATTAATAATGAATAATTAATAAAATTAACTAATAACTAAAAACTAGTAAAACCTAAATAAATAACTAAAACTAATAAAACTAATAACTAAATATTTTATTAATAATAACTAATAACTAAACTAACTAATAACAAATAAACTAAAACCTAAATAACTAATAAACTAAATAACTAAATAATAATAAACTAAACATAATAAAATAATAACTAAAACTAATAAAAGTAATAACTAACTAAACTAATAAAACTAACTAATAACTAAAATAAATAACTTATAAAGACTAAAGTAACTAACTAATAAAAATATCTAATATAATATAATAAACTAAAACTAAATAACCTATATAAAACTAAAACAAATAAATAAATAATAAACTAAAAGATAAATAACTAAACTAATAATAAATAAATAATAAAACTAATAAATAATTAATAAACTAATAAGTAAACTAACTAAAACTAACTAAACTAATAATAACTAAAAAACTAAATAAAAACTAACTAATAATAAATAATAATAACTAAAAAACTAGTAAATAAATAGCCTAATAACATATTAAAACTAATAATAAAATTAAATTAATAACTAATAAATTAATAACTATCTAATAATAAATAATAAACTAATAACTAAATAAAGCTAACTAAACTAAACCTAATAACTAATAAAAACTAATAAAATTAATAAAATCTAACTAATAATGAAACAAAATAATTAAATAATAACTAATAAACTAATAAATTAATAATAAACTCATAAACTTAAACTAACAACTAAACCTAATAACTAAGAAAACTAACTAACTAATAACTAATAACTAAGAAACTAATAACTAATAAATTAATAATTAAATAACTACCTAATAACTAATAAAACCTAATGAACTAAATAATTAAAATAATAAATAACTAAATAACTAACTAATAAACTAATAACTAACAAAAACTAATAGGTAATAATGAATAACTAATAACTAAAACTACTAGATAAAACTAAATAATAAAAACTAAAGCCAACTACTAATAATAATAAAAATAACTAAAACTAATAAAAACTAAATGAACTAAACTAATAAACTAATAACTAAACTAATAATAATAACTAATAACTAAATAACTAATAATAACTAAAATAATAATAAACTAAAAACTAAATTACAATAATAATTAATAACAAAACTAACTAAATAATAATAACTAAATGAAAAACCTAATAAAACTAATAACTAATAACTAATAATAAACTAATTAGCTAATAAATTGTAAACAAATAACTAATAATATAACTAACTATAAAACTAATAATAGCTAACTAAAACACTAGAACTAAAAAACTAATAATAAAAAATTAACTAAATTAACTAATAATAATATCTAACTAAAAACTAAACTAATAAATAACTAATAAATAAACTAATAACTAATAATAAATAATAGCTAAATAATAATAATAAGTAATAATAATAACCAAAAAACTAAACTAATATCTAATAACTAATAAAATCTAATAAATAAACTAATAAAACTAATAAATAAAACTAATAAAACTGATAAAAAACTAATAAATAACTAACTAATAAGTAACTAATAACTAATAAACTAATAACTAACAAATAATAAATAATAGCTAATAACTAAAATAATAACAAAAAACTAAGTAAAATGAAACCAATAACTAAATAACTAATAATAATATCTAACTAATAAAATAAACTAATAATAAAACTAACTAAAACTAACTAATACTAATAACTAATAAAATTAACTAATAATGACTAATAACTAAAACTAAATTACTAAACTAAAAACTAATAATAATAAACCTAATAAAAGTAAACTAAAACTAATAAAACTAACTTAAACTAATAAAACTAAAAAACAAAATAAATAAACTAACTACTAAAAAAACTAAATAACTAATAAATAAATAACTAACTAAACTAAAAATAAAAACTAATAACTAATAAATTAATAAATTAATAACTAACTAATAACTAAACAAATAAAACTCATAACTAAAACTAACTAACTAATAACTAATAATAATAAACAAATAATTAATAACAAATAATAATAAATAAAAATGAACTAATAATAATAATAATAATAATAACTAAAACAAAGTAAATAATAAACTAAAAATGAACTAATAACAAACTAATAACTAATAAACTAAAATCTATTAAATAAACTAAAAAACTAATAAAATGAATAAAACTAATAATAACTAAACTAATACATAATAACTAATAACTAATAAATAATAAATAATAACTAACTAAAAATAATAATAATAAATAATTAATAATAAAAAAACTAATAATAAAATTAATAATTAACTAATAATTAACTAATAGCTAATAATAACTAATAATAATAAATAAATAAATAACTATTAATAATAATTAACTAATAAAAAAACTAATAACTAATAAACCTAATAATAGCTAACCTAAAAACTAACTATTAATAACTAAACTAATAACTTATAAAAACTAAAGAAAAAACTTTAAAACTAATTAACTAATAACTAATAACTAATAACTAATGAATAATAATAAAAAGACTAACTAACTAAATAACTAACCTAAAACTAATAATAAATAATAATGAATACTATAATAACTAAGTAATAAAAAAACTAATAATAACAAATAATAACTAATAATAACTAATAACTAATAAAATAAATACTAATACTAATAACTAATAACTAATATAATGACAAATAATAACAACTAACTAATAATAAACTAATAAAACTAATAACTAAATTAACTAATAAACTAAACTAGATAACTAAGTAATAATAATAACTAATAATAACTAATAATTAATAAAACTAATTAAAAACTAATAAACTAATAATATCTAATAATAATAAAATAACTAACTAATAAATTTAATAACTAATTATAACTAACCTAATAAACTAATGAACTAATAACTAAATAAATAACTAAATTAATAAACTAAATTACTAAAACTAATAATAACTAATTAACTAATTACAAATAAATTAATAATTAATAAACTAATAATTAAAATTTACTTAATTAATAATTACAAATAATTTAAAACTAATAATAATATAAATAAATTAAAAAAAAAAATGAACTAATAATAAACTAAATAACTAATAAACTAATACTAAACTAGTAACTAATAACTAAAACTAATAAACTAATAAATAAACTAAAAAATAAAGAACTAAACTAATAAACTAATAACTAACTAAATATTAAAAACTAATAACTAATAATAAACTAAAAAACTAACTACTAAAACTAATTATTAAATAACTAACTAATAACTAATAAATAACTAATAATAACTAAACTAATAACTAACTAAACTAAGAACTAATAATGAAAAATAAACTAATAACTAATAATTCATTAATAAAACTAACAATGAATAAATAAATAACTAATAACTAATAAAAACTAACTGAAAAAGTATTAATTAATAATAAATAAACTAAACTAATAAGAATAATAATACTAAACTAACTAATAAAAAAATAAACTAATAACTAAATTACTAAACACAATTAAAACTAATAAGTGATAAAATAACCTACTAATAATAACTAAATAATAACTAATAATAATAATAAAACTAATTAATAACTAATAACTAATTAATAAAATAATAACTAATAATAAACTAACTAATAATAACTAAATAATAACTAAATAATAACTAAATAAACTATAACTTCTACTAAAAAAACTAATAATAATAATAATAATAATAATAAACTAATAAAACTAAACTAAACTAAAAATAATAAACTAATAACTAATAGTTAATACTAATTAGTAACTAATACTAATAACGAAATAATAATAACAAATTATAAAATAATAACTAATAATAAAATTAATTTAAAACTAACTAAACTAATAACCTAAATAACTAAATTAATAATAACTAATAACTAAACACTAAATAACTAACTAATAAAAACCTAAATAACTAAACTAAAAAATAATAATAAATAATATGAACTAAAACTAATAACTAAACAACTAATAATAAAACTAATAATAAATAATAACTAATAATTAATAATAAAGAGAAACAAGTAACCAATAATATTAATAACTAACTAATAATAACTAAATAATTCTTAAACCAAATAAAAAACTATAAAATAATAAAACAAAATTAAATAATAATAACTAAAATAAAACTAAATTAATAAACTATTTAACTAATAAAACTAAATAAATTAATTTAACTAATAATAACTAATAAATAATAACTAATAATAAATAACTAAACTAATAAAAACTAACTAACTAATAAATAACTAATAAATAAATAATAAACTATAAATAAACTAACTAATAACTAATGATAAATATTAAAATAAATAATAAATATATAATACTAAATAACTAATAAATAATAATCAAAATTACTAATAAACAAATAAAACTAACTAAACTATTAACTAATAAAAACTAACTAAAACTAAATTAACTAAAGTAACTAAATAGTAACTAATAATAATAACAAAATAAATAACTAAACTTATAACTAACTAATAACTAAACTACTAAACTAATAACTATTAATAAAAAACTAATGATAACTAAACTAACAATAATAAACTAATAAAACTAATAACTACCTAATAATTAAACCTAAACTTAAACCTAATAATAACTAATAACTAAACGAATAACTAATAAAACTAAAATTAATAATAATAACTAATAACTAATAAAAATTAAATAAACTAACTAAGTAATAAACTAATAACTAATAATTAATAATAACTATCTAACAATAACTAACTAAACCTAATAACTAAATAATTAATAAAACTAAACTAATAATAAATAATAAACTAGTAAATAGTAATAATAAACTAAACAAAATAATAATTAATAAAACTAATAACAACAAAACTAACTAAAATTTAATAAAAATAAAAATAAAAAAACTATACTTACTAACTAACTAATAAAAACTAATAACAAACCTAATAAAAAAATAACTAAACTAATAATAAACTAAACTAAATTAAGAAATAATAATTAATAAACTAATAACTAGATATTATAAAACTAATATAAACTAAATAATAAAAATAAATAATAAATAATAACTAATAATAACTAAACTAATAAATGAAGAACTAATAACTAATTAATAAACTATTAAGTAATTAAATAATAAATAATAATAATAATAATAATAATAATTATTATTATTATAATAATAATAATAATTACTAATTAAACCTAACTAATAAATAACAAATACATGGACTAAATAACTAATAATAATAATATAAGTAATAACCAAAAACTAATAACTAAACTAATAACTAACTAATAATAATAAAATAATAACTAATAACTAATAACCTATTAAAAATAATAAAACTAATAATAACTAATAACTAAAACTAACTTAAAACCTAATAATAGAAATTAAATAATTAATAAACTAAACTAAACTAAAAAACTAAACTAAACTAAAAACTAACCAATAACTAATAATAACTAACTAATAATAACTAACTAAATAACTAACTAATAATAACTAATAACTAATAAACTAATAACTAAACTAATGAACTAATAATAAAAAACTAAAAATGAATAATAAATAACTAACTAAACTAAAACTAACTAATAATAACTAAACTAATAACTAATAAATTAAACTAAACAAATAATAATAATAAATAATAAATAATAACTTATGGTTATTAGTTATTTATAAAGTTTATTATTATTGAGTTTAAGTTTAGGTTTAGTTATTAGTTAGTTTTAGTATAATTATTTAGTTATTAGTTAGTAAGTTTAGTTAGTTTTTTTAGTTATTAGGTTATTATTATTAGTTACTTTTTGTTATTATTATTAATTTGTTATTATTAGTTTATTTTATTATTATTTTTATTAGTTTATTAGTCATTAGTTAGTTATTATCATTATTAGTTGTTAGGTTTTATTAGTTTAGTTATTTATTATTATTATTATTAGTTTTTAGTTATTATTAATTATATTAGTTAGTTAGTTAGCTTATTAGTTTATTAGTTTAATTATTTATTAGTTTAGTTATTATTTTATTATTTAGTTAGTTATTATTAGTTTTAGTTATTAATTAGTTATTTATCTATTAGTTTTATTAGTTTAGTTATTAGTTCTTAGTTAGTTATTATTAGTTATTATTAGTTAGTTTTATTAATATTAGTTTTACTAATTTTACTTTATTTATTAGTTTTTAGTTTTATTAGTTTAGTTATTAGTTTATTTGTATTTTAGTTATTAGTTTTTATTATTAGTTTGTTTTTTTAGTTTATTAATAAGTTATTATAGTTATTAGTTTATTATTATTATTTTTTAGGTTTATTAGTTATTAGTTTAGTTAGTTTAGTTTTTAGTTAGTTATTTTGTTTATTATTTAGTTATTATTATTAGTTAATTATTATTATTAATTTTATTTATTATTTTAGTTATTAGTTATTAGTATATTAGTTATGAGTTTATTAGTTATTAGTTTATTTATTATTTTTATTATTAGTTATTAGTTATTAGTTAGTTTTATTATTAATTATTTAACAATACCTTTGTCGGTCCCTAGTCTGGATGTGATAAGGTGGAGGTTGCGATAGGTAGTCAACAGCGAGCATAAAACTTGTCAAAATAATCATGACATGAATCCTTTAAATCACTGTGTTAATGTTAGGGCATCCCCTGAAAGTGACGTGCTATATGGCTTGAATACAGTGAAAGATGTGTTTGGGCCGCTGCATCGGTGCCTAGGTGCAGTGTTAAATAAGCAAGGGTTCCCACATTATGGATGAATGCGGACAAAGAAGTTAGTACATAAAACTAGAATTAGGTTATGATCATGGAATATAGGTACTCTTACAGGTAAATTAATGGAGTTAATTGATATTATGGTTCATAGAAATATAAATATTTTATGTGTTCAAGAAACTAAATGGGTTGGGGAGAAGGGCAAGGAGATTGATAGTTTAGGTTTTAAACTTTGGTATTTAGGTAGAAGTATAACTAGAAATGGTGTTGGTGTGATTATAGATAAAAGTTTGAAGGATAATATTATAAATATTAATAGATGTGGAGATAGAATTATAGCTTTAAAGATTATTATTGATACTAAGATCATCAATGTTATAAGTGTTTATGCTCCTCAAGTAGGTTTGGATGTAAGCTCAAAAGAAAAATTTTGGAATGAATTAGAGGAATTAATACAAAAGGTACCTCTTGAAGAAAAGTATTTATTAGAGGAGATTTAAATGGACATGTTGGTAGAGTAGTAGAAGATTTTAAAAGTATTAATGATGGTTATGAATTTGGGTGACTAATGAAGAAGGTAGGATTATATTAGATTTTATCATAGCTTATGATTTTGTAGTTGCTAATATTTTATTTAAGAAAAATATGAACATATTATTACTTGTAAAAATAGATCTAGTAAAACACATATTGATTATTTTCTGATAAGAAAAATAGATCGTTTAGATTGTAAAGATTGTAAGGTCATTCCAGGTGAAAATCTAAGTACCAACATCGATTGTTAGTTTTAGATTTTAAGATGAAATGTTGTAAGAGGAAAAATAAATCAAATTATTGTCCGAGGATTAGATGGGGACACTTAAAGAACACAAATAAAAATATTTTTAAGAGCAAGCTACAAGAGATTAGAATTTGGGATGTTCATAAGGAAGCTAATGTTATGTGGGAAAAAGCAAATAAATTAAGCAAGTTTAGAAAGATGTGCTTGGAGAATCAAAAGCGACTTCTTTTAATAAGAATAGTTTGTGGTGGAGTAAGAGCATGCAAAAAAAAAGATAAGTAAGAAAGCGTTGTTATAAAACTTGGTTTAGATGTAAAAACTCAGAGAATTGAGAAAGATATAAAGTGGCCTATAAAGATTCTAAGAAAGCAGTACATGATGCAAAAATTTAGCTTTATTTATTTATACAATATATTAGATACCAAAGAGATAGGAGAAGTAAAGACATAGTTCAATTGAGATGTATTAGGGATGAAAATAATAAAATGCTTTTCTTAGAAAAGGATATTGAAAATAGGTGGATGAGGTATTTTAATAAACTTTTCAATGAAGGATTTGAAAGAACTAATTTTAGCGACCTTAATACCTAAATAAAATACATAATTTTATTTTTATCATCATATTAGTAAATCTGAATTTAGAGAAGCTTTAAAGAAAATGAAATGTGGAAATATAGTAGGACCTGATAATATTCTAATAGAAGTGTGGAAATGTTTAGAAGATTAAGGAATTTCTTTGCTCATAAATCTTTTTAATGTTATTTTAAAGACTAAAAAGATGCCATATGAGTGGAGAAAGAGTTTGTTGGTTCCTATATTTAAGAATAAAGTGATGCATAAGAGTGTGCAAATTATAGAGGAATTAATGTGTCATACATTAAAATTATGGGAGAGAGTAATTGAGCATAGGTTACGATGTGATACAAACATTTCTCACAATCAGTTTAGTTTCATGTCAGGTAGATCTATTATGGATGCTATACATTTGTTAAGAGGTTTGATGGAGAAGCATAGAGAAAGTAAAGAGGATCTACATATATTTATTGATTTAGAGAATGCTTATGATAAAGTTTCAAGAGATGTTCTTTGGAGAGTTCTAGAATAGAAAGGAGTTAATATTGGTTATATTCAAGTCATTAAGGATATGTATACTAGAGCTGTTACTTGTGTCCAAACACAAGGAAGATTGAAAAAATATTTTTCCTATTTCATTTGGATTACATCAAGGATCAGTTTTAAGCCCTTATCTTTTTACTTTAGTTATGGATGTTCTTACTAGGCATTTACAAGAAGATGTACCTTGGTGTATGCTTTTTGTTGATGACATTCTTCTTGTTGATAAGACTAGAGAGGTAGTCCAAGAGACACTTGAATTATGGAGGTCAACTTTAGAGTCTAAATGTTTTCATTTAAGTAGATCTAAAATGTTATTTTAGTTGTAGAAGTTCTAGTGGTAGTGTTGTCACATTAGGTGAACAAGTCATTAATAAGAGTGAGTGATTCAGATATTTAGGCTCTATTGTTCAAATTGATGGTGAAATATATGGAGATGTTATTAGTTGAATTCAAGTTGGATGGTTGAAGTGGAGGAATGCATCTAGCCTATTGTGTGATAGAAAAGTTCCACTTAACTTAAGGGAAAATTTTATAAGATGGTGATAAGACCTGCAATGACTGATGGTGCAGAATGTCGGCCAAAAAAAGAGAAGCATAAGACTAAGTTAAGTGTTACAGAGATGAGGATGCTTAGGTGGATGAGTGGATTTACTCTTAGAGGTAAAATGCAAAATGAGTATGTTTGGGAAAAAGTTAGAGTAGCTCTAGTGGCAGATAAGATTAGAGAGAGTCGCCTTAGATGGTTTGGCCACATAAAGCATCGGCCGTACGATGACCCAGATAGGAGAGTAGATGCATTAGATTTTACTTATGTTAAGAAAGGTAGAGGTAGACCTAAAAAGACTTGGTTAAGATGTATAAAAAATGACCTTAGTATACTTGAATTAAATGAGAATTTGACACATAATAGGACATAATGGAGATGAAGGATTCATGTAGCCGACCCCACTTAGTGGGATTAAGGCTTGTTATTATTGTTGTTGTATTAGTTTGTTATTAGGTTTTATTAGTTATTTAGTTTATTTATTTTTATTAATTATTATTTATTAGTTACTAGTTTAGTTTATTAGTTTATTAAGTTTATTATTATTATTTATTACTTTAATTATAAGTTATAAATTTTTTGTTTTAGTTCATTTTAGTTAGTTATTTATTTATTTATTTATTAGTTATTATTTTATTAATTTATTATTAGTTATTAGTTATTTAGTTATTATTATTAGTTAGTCTTTATAATTAGTTTTTTTATTTTTTAGTTTTTTTAGTTAGTTTTAGTTATTGGTTTATTATTAATTTGTTTAGTTTATTAATTTATGTTATTAGTTTTAGTTTATTAGTTTCTTTATTAGTTACTTATTAGTTATTTATTTTATTATTAGTTATTAGTTTTTAGTTTAGTTTAATATTATTATTATTATTATTAGTTTATTAGTTTTGGTTTTAAGTTTATTAGTTTTTTAGTTATTAGTTTTATTAGTTTTTATTGTTATATATTAGTTTATTAGTTTTTTTATTTTATTAGTTAGTAGTTATTATTATTATTTATTAGTTTAGTAATTTTATTAGTTTATTATTAGTTAGTAGTTAGTTAGTTATTATTATTACTTTTTAGTTTAGTTATTAGTTATTAGTTTATTTAGTTTTATTTTATTAGTTATTATTATTATTATTAGTTTAATAGTTTTTATTAGTTTATTATTATTATTATTATTATTATTATTATTATTATTATTAGTTATTAGTTTATTAGGTTTTTTTAGTTTAGTTTATTAGTAATTTATTAGTTTAGTTTTTAAGTTAGTTATTAGTTAGTTTTAGTTTATTTGCTTTATTAGTTATTTAGTTATTAGTTTTTTTAGTTTATTTGATTATTAGTTTTATTAGGGGCTGTTTGGTTGGAATAAAAAGGAAAGTAAAGTAAAGTAATTGCAGGGGTTTTGAAAATTTTGGCATTTAATTGGAATACAAAGTAAAGTTAAAGTAAAAGTAATGCATTTAGAATTCCAAATACACCGGCAAATGCAAAGTGCTTGATCGGTTACCACACGCCACCACCCGCCACACGCCACCCCAGTCGTGTAGTAGGTCGCCATATCTGTCCTTTGGGCATCAAAAATTTCAAAATACTTTACATTTCATTTTCTTAACCAAATAGAAAAAAATCAAAGTCAAGAATTCATAAAACTCTCAGCCAAACAACTATAAAATAATCCTTTTACACTATATTCCTTTTACACTACATTCCTTTTACACTACATTCCTTTTTTTTAGCCAACCAACAACCCCTTAATTTTATATTAAATAACTAAACTAACTAATAAACTAAAACTAATAATAATAATAACTGAACTAAATAACTAATAAAACTAATAATAATAACTAAAAAATAAATAACCTAACTAAAACTAATAACTAATAACTAATAATAAACTACTAAAATATAACTAATAACTAAAATTAATTATAATAACTAATTACTAATAAAAATGAAAATAATAACTTCTAATAAAACTTAAAACTAATAACTAAACAAATAATAAAACAATATTAAATAATAACTAATAATAATAACTATATAATTAAATTAATAAAAAATAAATAAAAATATAAAATAACTAATAATAGACCTAATAAAAATAAATAACTAAACTAACTAAAACGATAAACTAATATTTAAATAAACTAAAAACTAATAAATAATAATAATAATAATAATCTAATAATAATAATGTAATAAAATAATAAATAAAATATTCTAAACTAAAACTAATTAATAAACTAATACTAACTAAAACTTAAAAACCTAATGATAAAACTAAATAACTAATAACTAAACTAAACTAAAAAAAAAAACTAATAAAATAAACTAATAAACTAAAACTAATTATTAATAACTAATCTAATAATACTAACTATAATAATAACTAATAACTAACTAATAACTAATAAGTAAAACTAAACCAATAATAAAATAACTATCTAAATAAAAACTAACTAACTAATAATAACTAAACTAATAACTAACTAATAAACTAAACTAAAAAAACTAATAATAATAATAATTAATAACTAATAACTAATAAAACTAAATAAAATAACTAACTAACTAACTAATAAATAATAAATCTAAATAAACTAAAAACTAATAATAATAATAACTAATCAAACTAACTAATAACTAAAATTAACAAAACCTAAATAATAATTAAACTAATAAAATTAATAACTAAATTAATAAAATAATAACTAACTAATAACTAATAGACCTACTAATAATAAACTAATAAATAAATAATAAATAATAAAATTAATAAAAACTATCTAATAAATAATAACTAATAACTAATAACTAAACTAACTAATAAACTAATTAAATTAAATAACTTACTAACTGATAACTAATAAAATAACTAACTAAACTAATAATAAATAACTAAACCAAATAACTAAACTAATAAAACTAAAAAATAAACCTAGTAATAAAACAATCTAAATAACTAATAAATTAAAAAAAACTAGAAAGTAAACTAACTAAAATAACTAGTAATAACTAATAACAAAACTAATAATAATAATAATAAAAATAACTAAACTAATAACAATAACTAATAATAAACATAAATAATAATAACTAATAATAAACTAATAAACTTATAATAATAACTAATAACTAAATAATAAATAACTTATAAAACACAAATAACTAAATAAATAATAAATAAACTAATAACTAAACTAATAAACTAAAACTAATAATAACTAACTATTAATAACTAATAACTAAACTAAGAACTAAAATAAAAAATAACTAAATTAACTAACTAATAACTATTAAATAAACTAATAAAACCTAAAAACTAATAACTAAAACTAACTAAAACAAAAAATTAAAATTAAAATAATAACTAAATTAAAACTAATAATTAATAACCAACCTAATAATAATAATAATAATAATACTAATAAATAAACTAATTAAATTAATAACTAAACTAAATAAAAAATAAAATTAAATAATAAATAATAAAACTAAAATAAACTAACTAATAAAATAAAACTAACTAACTAATAATAATATAATAAAACTAATAAAATTAATAAAACTAATAACTAAAACTTTTAACTAAAACTAATAAACTAAACTAATAAACTAAAACTAATAACTAAACTAATAACTAATAAACTAAAATAATAAACTAAATAATAAAACTAATAAAAACTAAATAACTAATTAATAATAAAACACGGAATAATATAAATAACTAAACTAGAATTAATAACAAATAAAATAACTTAACTAATAATAATAATTAACTAATCATAAAAACTAATAAAAAACTAAAAACCTAACTAATAATAAATAATAAACTAAAAATTAATAATAACTATTAAAACTAACTAATAAAACTAATAAACTAATAACTAAACTAAACTAATAAAATTAATAAAAACAAACTAATTAAAAAACTAATAATGACTAAAAAAACTAACTAATAAAACTAATAAATAATAAATTAATAAAACTAACTAATAACTAACTAATAACAAAATAATGAAATAATTCAAACAAATAATAATAACGAAATAACTAAGTAAGCTAAACTAAAAACTAAAAACTAATTAATAATAACTAATAAAACTAAATAACTAAACCACATAACTAATAAAATTAACTAATAATAATAAATAAATAAAAATTAATAACTAATAACTAATAATAAATAAACTAAATAATAATAATATATAATAATACACAAAAACTAAAATAATATAATAACTAATAACTAATAACTATAATAATAAAATACTAAAAAACTAATAAAAATAATATAATAATAAAACTAACTAACTAACTAATAATATAAAACTAAAAACTAAACTAATAATAATTAAATAAATAATAATATAACTAAAAACTAAAAATAATAAACTAAATAAATAATAATAAAATAAAAATAAACTAAACTAAAATAATAATACAACTATAATAAAATGGCTAAACCTTAAAATTAATAAAACTAACTAATACTAATAAAACTAATAAACTAATCTAATAACTAATAACTACAACTAATACTAATAACTAATTATACAATAACCAAGAATTGAAACTAATAAAAGTAATTAATAAAATAACCTAACTAATAATTAATAAAATAATTAACTAAAACTAACTACGAATAACTAAAACTAAAACTAGCAACCAAACTAAAGTCTAGATCTAAACTAAAAATAAAACTAATAAAATTAATAATAGTAATAACTAATAACTAAATAAACTCAAAATTAAAAAACTAATTAAATAATAAAATAATAATAAATAACCCTAATAACTAATAATTTACCAAACTAACTAATAAACTAAATAAATAAAATAACTAAAAATAAAAAATTTTTAACTAATAACTAAATAAACTAATAAACTAAATAACTAAAACTAATAACTAAAATAATAACTAATATTAATAAAATAATAATCCAATAATTTAAAACTAAAATAAAAATTTAAATAATAAAATAATAATATAACTAATTTCCAACTAACTAATAACCCAAAATAAATAATAACTAATAACTATAAATATTGTAATAATAATAATAATAATATATAACTAAACTAATAAATTAGTAATAATTAATAAAACTAATAAAATTAATAACTAACTAAATAACTAATAATAAAAATAATAAAACTAAACCTAAACTAATAAACTAAAACTAATAACTAAATTAAAACTATTAACTAATAAAACTTTAAAAGCTAATAAACTAATAATAAAAAACTAATAAAATTAACTAATAAAACTATCTCACTAATAAATAACTAACTAAAACTAATAATAAAATAATAAACTAATAAACTAATAAAAACTAGCTAACCAATAACCTAAATGAATAACTAAAAACTAACTAATAATCACTAAATTAATAATAATAAACTAATTAATAACTAAACTAACAATAACTAACCTAATAAATAATAATAATAATTAAATAACTAACTAAAAACTAAAATAATAAATTAATAAACTAATAATAAATTAATAAATAAATTATCTAATTAACTAATAATAATAAATAAAACTAACAAAGTAAACCTAATAATAACTAAACTAATAAACTAATAATAAAACTAATAAAAACTAAATAAACTAATAACTAAACTAAAATAATAATAATAACTAACTAATTAATAACTAATAATAAACTAATAAACTAACTAAACTAATAATAACTAATAATAATAACTTTAAAACTAAAATGAATAAACTAATAATTAATATAAAACTAATAAAACTAACTAATACCCTAAACTATAACTACTACTAATATAAATTACTAAAAAATATAAACTAATAAATAATAACTATAACTAACTATTTAATATAACTAAACTAACAACTAACTAATAAAGCTAATATCTAATGGTGTAATAAACTAATACTATATTCTATATTAAATATTAATAAAATAAAAAACTAAAACTAAATTAATTAATTGACTAAATTAATACTAATAAAAATAACTAAACTAAATAAATAATAAAACCTATAACTAAACTAATAAACTAATATTAACTAATTAATATTAACATTAACTAATAACTAACTAATAATAATCTAAAACTAAACCAATAACTAATAATGAAATAAAATAACTAACTAAACTTAAATAATAAATAACCAATAATAATATAAATAAATTGCTAAATAATAAACTAAATAACTAACTAAAATCTAATAAAACTAAACTAATAACTAAATACTAATAATAACTAATAAACTCTAATAATAATAAAAATAACTATAATTCTTAATAAACTAAAACTAACTAATAATAAAACTAATACCTAAAAAAAACAAATAAACTAATAATAAAATAATTAGTAAGCTATAATAATTAAACTAATAATAACTAAAAAACTATACAATAATAACTAATACTAATAAAACTATATCAATAACTAGTTGGTTTGGTTATTAGTTTATTAGTTAAATTTTTAGTTAATTATTAGTAAGTAGTTTGGTTATTATTATTTAGTTATTGCCGGGTTATTAATTATTAGATAGTTGTTAGGTTTATTATTAGTTATTTTCTAATTTTATTAGGTTTTTTTATTTTAGTTATTTTTTATTTAGTTAGTTTAGCTATTAGTTTTTAATTAGTTATTTATTATTATTATTATTATTTAGTTTTAGTTTATTTTTATTTTAGTTATTATTAGTTAATTAGTTATTAGTTATTATTTTTAATTTAGTTATTAGTTTTTTAGTTTAGTTATTACTTAGTTATTAGTTATTAGTTTAGTCATAAAGTTTTATTAGTTTTTAATTATATTAGTTTTAGTTTGTTATTATTATTATTAGTTTTAATTATTAGTTTAGTTTTTATTATTTAGTTTTAACTATTAGTTTTAATTACTTATTAGTTTATTAGTTAGTTATTTAGTTATTTAGTATTTTTATTATTTCATTTATTAGGTTTTATTATTTATTAGTTAGTTATTTAATTATTAGTGTATTAGTTAGTTAGTTTATTATTTAGTTATTTGTTTGTTTTAGTTTATTAGTTGGTTTTATTAGGTTTAGTTATTAGTTTTAGTTTATTAGTTTATTAGTTATTATTTAGTTATTTAGTTTTATTATTAATAATTTTATTAGTTTTTATTAGTTATTAGGTTTAGTTTAGTTTATTTTATTTAGTTATTAGTTTATTATTTATTATTAGTTAGTTATTAGTTTAGTTTTATTATTAGTCTTATTTTTATTGGGTTATTTATTTTAGTTATAAGTTAATTTTTGGTTATTATTAGTTTAGTCTAGTTTATTTAGTTTTTTTATTATTATTAGTTTAGTTAGTTTTAGTTAGTTTAGCTTTAGTTATTGGTTTTTTTTGTGGTTACTTCATTTAGTTTTGGTTATTAGTTTTTATTTATTAGTTATTAGTTTAGTTTTTAGTTTATATTTTAGTTTATTATTTAATAGGTTTTTTTAGTTTGGTTTAGGTTTATTAAGTTATTTAGTTTTAGTTTGTTAGTTTATTATTAGTTTTATTAGTTTTATTAGTTTTACTAATTTATTATTAGTTTAGTTATTTATTAATTTTATTAGTTTTATTATTTTATTAGGTTTAAGTTATTAGATTTAGTTAATATTATTTAGTTATTTAGTTTAATAGTTTTAGTTTTATTATTTATTTAGGTTTTAACTTATTCGTTATTAGTTTAGTTTTAAGATATTATTAGTTAGTTATTTAGTTATTAGATTTATTAGTTTTAGGCTTAGTTTTAGTTATTTATCTAGGTTTTATTAGTTATTAGTTATTAGAAAGTTTTATTAGTTTTTTGTTTTTAGTTTAGTTAAGTTATTATTAGTTATTAGTTTATTATTATTAGTTATTAGCTTATTATTATTAGTTAGTTATTAGTTAGCTAATATTATTTTTAATTAGTTTAGTTAGTTTTATTATTATTAATTAGTTTTTAATTAGTTTATTATTAGTTTATTAGTTCTTATTAGTTAGTTGGTTATAGTTTTTAGTTTGTTATTAGTTATGGTTTATTATTTTAGTTATTATTATTAGTTTATTTATTTATTTATTAGTTATTTATTTTTTAATTAATTATATTATTATTATTGGTATTATTATTGTTATTAGTTTATTAGTTAATTATTAGTTTTAATAAGTTTAGTTACTGTTATTTATTTATTAATTAGCGAGTTTTATTTAGTTTTTATTAGTTTTTTTATTTAGTTTTTAGTTGGTTATTAATTTTTAGTTAGTCTTATTAGTTTAGTTAGTTAGTTATAGTTATTTTAATATTAGGTAGTTAGTCAATTATTTATTAGTTAGTTCTAGTTTTTATTTTAGGTTATTATTTTAGTTATTATTTACTTTAGTTAATTATTATTAGTTATTAGTTATTTACTTTTGTTAAGTTTTATCAATTAGTTATTAGTTAGTTTTTGAATTATTATTATTATTACAAGATTTTTATTAGTTTATTACTTATTTGTTAGTTAGTTATCAGTTTATTTAGTTGATTAGTTATTAGTTAATATTTTTTGTTTTTAGTTATTTAGTTTAGTTATTAGTTTAGTTATTATTTGTAGTTATTAGTTATTAATTATTAGTTTAGTTTTGTTTAGTTTTGGTTATTAGTTTTAGTTTTATTTGTTTTGGTTATTAGTTTTCTTAGTTAGTTTTAGTTATTTATTAATATTAGTTATTGATTAGTTAGTTATTAGTTTTATTATTAGTTTTATTAGGTTTTAGTTTTAGTTATTAGTTAGTTTAGTTTATTAGTTAGTTTTATTAGTTTTATTAGTTTAGTTTTAGTTAGTTTTTTAGTTTTAGTTTTAGTTTTAGTTTTTTGTTATTAGTTATTAGTTATTAGTTCATATTAGTTATTTTATTAGTTAATTTTATTTATTAGGTTTTTTTAGATTTTATTAATTTTAGTTATTAGTTATTAATTAGTTATTTATTAGTTTAATTTTAATAGTTATTAGTTTAGTTATTATTAGTTATTTAGTTATTAGTTATTAGTTTATTTTGTTATTATTAGGTTTATTAGTTATTTATTTTAGTTTATTTATTTGTTAGTTAGTTTTGTTTATTATTAGTTATTAGTTAGGTTAATTTTAGTTTAGTTATTATTTAGTTTAATAGTTTTATTAGTTATTAGGTTTAGTTTTTATTAGTTATTAGTTTAGTTATTAGTTTTTTAGTTTAGTTATTTATTTATTTATTAGTTTATTAGTTTATTAGTTTGTTAGTTATTAGTTAGTTATTATTTTATTAGTTTATTAATTTTTAATTTTGGTTTATTATTTTAGTATTTTTATTTGGTTAATTTTATTAGTTATTATTAGTTTTAGTTAATTATTTATTTAGTTTTATTATTTAGTTATTTTTTATTATTAGTTAGTTTTACATTTAGTTAGTTTTTATTAGTTATTTGTTTACTAGTTACTTATTTTTTATTATTAGTTTGGTTATTTAGTTTGGTTTTTTAGTTTTATATATTAGTTAGTTAGTTAGTTATTAGTTATTATTATTATTAGTTTTAGTTTTTATTTATTAGTTATTTTTATTAGTTTTATTAGTTTTAGTTATTAGGTTTAGTTTTATTATTAATTATTGGTTAGGTTTTGTTATTAGTTTTAATTTATTTTATTAGTTTTATTTGTTTTTAGCTTATCTACTTTTACTAATTATTTATTTATTATTTATTTAGAATTTATTTTCTTATTATTAGCTATTTATTTTTTAGTGCAATATTAGTTATTATTGGTTTATTGGTTATTATTAGTTAGTTATTATTATTAGTTAGTTAGTTATTATTAGTTAGTTATTTATTCAGTTAATTAGTTTTAATTATTAGTTAGTTTATTATTTAGTTTATGAGTTATTATTTATTAATTATTTTAGTTAGTTATTCCTTAGTTTTTAGTTTTAGTTAGTTATTATATATTTTATTGGTTTTTATTAGTTAATTTAGTTAGTTTATTAATTATTAGTTTGTTAATTTTAGTTTATTAGTTTTATTAGTTATTATTTATTATTAGTTATTATTTAGTTATTATTTATTATTAGCTAGTTATTAGTTTATTAGTTTATTAATTTAGTCATTTAGTTAGTTTATTAGTTTTAGTTATTAATAGTTAGTTTTTTAGTTATTATTTAGTTTAGTTATTAGTTTTAGTTATTTAGTTATTATTAGTTTTAGTTAGTTTTTAGTTTATTAGTTTATTAGTTTAGTTGTTATTAGTTTTTAATTAGTTTAGTTATTTAGTTTATTAGTTTATTAGTTTATTAGTTTTATCAGTTATTTAGTTTTTAGTTTTAAGTTATTATTTATTAGTTTTTTTAGTTTTTTTAGTTTTATTATTTTTGTATTAGTTAGTTTTATTTAGTTAGTTTAGTTTATTAGTTATTTATTAGTTTATTTGTATTATTTTTAGTTAGTTATTAGTTATTTAATTAATTATTATTATTATTATTGGTTAATTATTATTAGTTATTAATTTAGTTTTATTAGTTTATTTAGTTAGTTTCTTTATTTTATTTTTAGTTATTTGTTATTAGGTTTAGTTAATAGTTATTAGTTTAGTTTTAGTTATTTTTATTAGTTATTAGTTATTATTAGTTTATTAGATTTTAGTTTATTAGCTTTAGTTTGTTCTATTAGTTATTATAGTTAGTTTAATTAATTTATTTTATTTAGTTTATTACTTTTTTAGGTTTATTATTATAAGTTTTTATTGGTTATTTAGTTATTTATGAGCTAGTTATTATTATTAGTCTATTATTTGTTATTTTATTATATTAAGTTTGTATTAAGTTCATTATTTGTTTATTATTATGATTATTAGTTATTAGTTATTTGTTTAGTAATTTTTTTAGTTATTATTTATTAATTATTAGTTTAGTTATTATTAGCTTAGTTTAGTTTTATTATTTAGTTATTAATTAGTTACTTTAGTTTTATTAGTTAGTTATTATTATGTTATTACTATTTAATATTATTATTTATTAGTTATCTATTAGTTAGTAGTTATTTAGTTTAGTTTTTGTTTTATTATTAGTTAGTTAAGTTTATTAATAGTTTTAGTTATTTATTGGTTTATTAGTTAACTTATTAGTTTAGTTATTTAGTTTAGTTTTAGCTAGTTTTTTATTAGTTATTATTAGTTATTAGTTAGTATTTATTATTAGTTATTTTAGTTAGTTATTAGTTAGTTAGTTATTATTAGCTATTATTAGTTATTTATTTTAGTTAGGTTTAGTTTTAATTATTTATTAATTTGGTTTTATTATTAGTTATTATTAGTTTAGTTTTCGAGTTGGTAAGTTATTTATTATTAATTAGATTTTTAGTTTATTATCATTATTATTAGTTTATTAGTTATTAGTTAGTTTTTTTTATTATTAGTTATTAAGTTTATTATCAGTTAGTTAATTTTTAGGTTTTTATTAGTTTTACTATTATTTTAAGTAAACATTTTAGTTTATTAGTTTTTTAGTTTAGTTATTTAGTTATTAGTTATTATTAGTTTATTAGTTTATTAGCTTATTTTTAGTTTATTGTTATTAGTTATTTAGTTTAGTTATTAGTTATTTTTAGCTTTTAAGTTTTTATGGTTATTTATTAGTTTATAACTAAACAAAATAACTAATAAAAGTAATAATAATAACTAATAATTAATAACTAATAATAAACTAACTAAAAACTAACTAATAATAACTAAAACTAATAGTTAGCTAATAATAACTAAAACTAAACTAATAAACAACTAATAAAGATAAAAATTAATAACTAAACTAATAATAAATAAATAATGAATAATAACAAACTAACTAATAAAATAAAGGGACTAATAACTTATAATAATTAATAATAATAATAACTATAATAATAAAAAACTAAATAATAAATCTAATAAAAAATAATAAACCTAATAAAACTAAATAATTAAATTAACTAAAATAAACTAATAACTAAATAAACTAAAAAACTAACTAATAAAATAATAAAACTAATAATCTAATAAACTAAAAAAACTAATAACTAAATAACTAATAAAACTAATAACTAATTAATACCAACTAATAAAATAAACTAATAAACCAATAAACTAATCATTATAATAATAATAATAATAATAATAAACTAATAAAACTAATAAAATAATAAATAATAATAAATTAATAATAATAATAATAATTAATAAATAAAACAACTAAACTAAAACTAATAAATTAACTAATAAAAACTAATAAAACTTAAAACCAATAAAAAATTAAATAATTAATAACTAAACTAAAAATAAACTAAATAAACTAAAAACTAACTAATTAATAACTAATAATAACTAACTAATAATAAATTAAACTAAAAACTAATAATAAATAATCAATAAACTAATAACTAGTAATAAACTAATAATTAAAATAAAATTAATAATAAATAACTAAACTAAAACTAATTAATTAATAATAACTAAACAAATAGAAATAATAAGTAACTAATAAACTAAACTAAAACTAATAATAATAATTTAAAATAAATAACGATAAAATAAAATAATAACTAAGAAACTAATAATAAAGAATAAAACTAAATAAACTAATAACTAATAGTAACAGTAACTAATAAAACTAACTAACAACTAATAAAAACTAAAAACTAACTAATAATTAAAATTAACTAAACCTAAATAATAACTAAACTGATAACTCACTAATAATAAAATAATAAAAACTAATAACTAATAATTAATAACTAACTAATAATAACTAATAACTAATATATTAATAATATAATAAATAAATAAATAAATAATAAAACTAATAAAAACTAGAATAAATAGTAATTAACTACAACGAATAACTAAACTAACTAATAAATAACTAAAATAAATAACTTAATAACGATAATTAATAAAAACTAACTAAAACTAATAATAAAACTAATAATAAATAATAAGCCATCTAATAATAATTAATTAATAATAAAATTAATATAAACTAATAACTAATAATAATAAAACTAATACTAATAACTAAAACTAAACTAAAAACTAACTATAATAAAACTAATAAATGTAACTAACTAATAATAAATAAAACTAATTAACACTAATAAATAATAAAAACTAACTAACAATTAACTAACTATAACCATAATTAAAATAATAATAATAACTTATAATTTAATAACTAAAAAGCTAAAATAATAAAACTAACTAATTAATAATAACTAATAATACTAACTAAATAACTAATAACTAAAACTAAAATTAATAACTAATAACTATACTAATACTAAAATAATTACTAACTAAAATAATTAACTAATAATAAAATTAATAATATAATAAATAAACTAATATTAACTAAATATTAAAACATAATAAATAATAATAACCAAAAAACTCAGCTACTAATAAATAATAACTAACTAAAAATAAAACCTAACTAATAACTAATAAAACTAAATAATAATAACTAAATAAATAATTAAAAACTAAATTAATAAGTATAAAACTTAAAAACTAATAATAACTAACTAAACCTAAAACTAATAAATAATAAATAATTAAAACTAATAAAACTAAAACCTATTAACCTTAAATTAACTAAACTAAATAATAATAAAATTGAAAAACTAATAACAATGGAATAATTAACAAACTAAAAACCAAAATAAAGAACTAAAACTAATTATAATAATAACTAAAAATAATAATACTAAAATCTAAATAACTAAACTAATTACTAATAATAATATAATAATAACTAACTAAACTAAAATTAAACTAATAATTAATAAAATTAATAACTAAATAATAATAACTAACTAATAATTAAAACTAATAATAACTAAAAAACTAATAATAATAACTATAATAACTAATAATAAAAACTAATAATTTATTAATAGTAATAATAAACTAATAAACTAATGGTAACTAGTAATAAACTAACTAATAGCTAAAACTAATAATAATAATAATAATAATAATAATAACAAATTAAACTAATAAATAACTAATCATAACTAAATTTAAAACTAATAATAAATAATAAATAACTAACCAATAACTAACTAAACTCAAGAACTAATAATAACTAACTTAAAAAAACTAATAAAACTAATTAAACTAAATAAATTAAAAGTAACTAACTAATAACTAATAACTAATAATAATTAACTAACTAATAGTAATAACTAATAACTAACTAAAACTAATAACTAAACTAAAAACTAAAAAACTTAAATTAACTAATAAAAATCTGATAAAGTAAACAAATAATTAAATAATAATAACTAATAAAACTAAATAACTAACAATCTAAGAAAAAAACTAACTAAGAATTAATAACTAAATAAAAAACTAATAAAACTAATAAAAAACCTAATAAACTAAACTTATAAAAATAACTAAATAAAACTTACTAATAAACTTAATAACTAAATAAGCTAAAATAATAAAAACTAACTAAATAACTGATAATTAAATTAACTAATAATAAAACTAGCTAATAAACTAATAATAACTAACTAATAATAAAATAATAACTAAACATAATAATAAAATAAATAATAAATAACTAAAATAAATAACTAATAAAACTAAATAACTAAATGATAAAGCTGAATAAACTATTAAAATATTAAATAATGAAAACTAAAACTAATAACCAAACTAAAACTAATAACTAATAATAATAATAAAATAAACAAAATAAATAATAACAATCAATAATAAACTAATAAGACTAAATAATAAATAACTAAAATAAATAAATAATAACTAACTAATAACTAATAAATAAAAAACCTAGCTAAAACTAACTAACTAATAATTAGTTTCTTTAGTTTTATTAGTTTTTAGTTTTTATTTACTTATCAATTTTTTAGTTAATTATTAGTTTATTTAATTAGGTTTTAATAGTTATTAGTTAGTTTTAGTTATAAGTTGTTATTAGTTTTATTATTTTATTAGGTTATTAGTTTATTAGTTATTATTTAGTTATTAGTTTAGTTATTATTAGTTAGTTTAATTATTAGTTTTTAGGTTATTAGTTTAGTTTATTAGTTATTAGTTTAGTTATTTAGTTTATTTTATTATTTATTAGTTAGTTATTATTATTATTATTATTATTAGTTTAGTTATTATTTAGTTATTAGTTTATTAGTTTTTTAGTTTTATTAGTTCTTTAGTTTATTAGTTTAAGTTATTAGTTTTATTAGTTTATTATTAGTTATTATTTAATTTTTATTAGTTTTTGTATTGTATAGTTATATTATGGTTATTATTAATTCATTATTATTAGTTATTATTTTAGTTTAGTTATTGGTTTATTAGGTTTATTATTAATTTTTATTTGTTAGTTAGTTAGTTTAGCTTTTTTTATTATTTATTAGTTTATTAATTAAGTTTTTTAGTTAGTTATTAGTTTTATTAGTTATTAGTTATTAGTTTATTTAGTTTATTATTAATAATTATTAGTTAGTTTTTTATTATTAGTTTAGTTTTATTAATTATTTAGTTATTAATTTTGGTTAATTTTATATTAGTTATTAGTTGGTTAGTTTATTTTATTTGTTGTGGTTATTATTATTGGTTTTAGTTTTATTTATTAATTTTGGTTATTAGTTTTATTATTAAGTTTAGGTTTAGTTATTAGTTAGTTGTTAGTTTTATTAGTTTATTATTATTATTTTAGTTATTATTAATTTATTATTAATAGTTATTAGTTTTATTAATTTAGTTATTAGTTAGTTATTAGTTTAGTTATTTATTTAATTATTATTATTATTTATTAGTTATTAGTTAGTTAGTTTTATTAGTTAGTTTTAGTGAGTTTTTATTAGTTATTAGTTTAGTTAGTATTTTAGTTTTATTAGTTATTTTAGTTATTATTTATTAGTTATTTAGTTTATTACTTTATATTATTATTATTATTATTTATTTTAAATTTTATAATTAGTTATTTATTAGTTTAGTTATTAATTTATTATTTAATTATTAGTTAGTTTTATTGATTTAGTTATTTATTATTAGATTTTTATTAGTTATTAGTTAGTTTATTAGTTTAGTTATTTATTTAGTTATTAGTCGTTTTATTAGTTTGGTATTATAATTTAGTTTAAGTTTTATTATTTTTTAATTTTTTATTAGGTTTAATTTAGTTATTATTAGTTAAATATTAATATTATGAGGTTATTAGTTTATAGTTTTTATTAGTTATTAGTTATTATTTGTTATTAGTTTTATTGTTAGTTATTTAGTTATTATTATTATTATTAGTTTAGTTAGTTATTACTTTTGTTATTATTAATTATTATTTGTTATTAGTTAATTACTTAGCTAAGTTTATTAGTTAGTTTTTAGTTTATTATTAGTTATTAGTTTTTAATATTTAGTTAATTATTAATTTATTAGTTTATTTATTTATTTTTATTTAATTATTAATTTATTAGTTTTACGTACTAATTTAGTTTTATTAGTTTAGTTATTACTTTTTAATTTATTATTAGTTATTTTTTTAAGTTTTTAATAGTTATTAGTTATTATTAGTTATTATTAATTATTAATTATTAGTTATTAGTTATTAGTTTTAGTTATTATTAGTTTATAAGTCATTATTTTATTAGTTATTAGTTAATTAATTATTATTTTATTAGTTATTAGTTAATTAGTTATAATTAGTTTTAGTTATTTAGTTTATTAGTATAGTTATTTATTTAGTTATTAGTTTATTTATTCAGTTATTACTAATTATTAGTTTTATTGGTTAGTTATTTTATTATTATTTATTATTAGTTTATTTTATTAGTTTTTTATTAGTTAGTTAATTATTATTAGTTAGTTATTTAGTTTAGTTTATTAGTTCTTTTAATTATTAGTTTTATTAGTTTTATTATTAGTTAGTTATAATTATTAGTTTGTTAGTTTTTATTGGTTATTAGTTATTTTAGTTATAATTAGTTATTATTATTTATTATTAGCTATTAGTTTTAGTTAGTTTTTATTAATTAGTTATTATAGCTTTTATTATTTATTATTATTAGTTTTAGGTTAGTTATTTTGTAAGTTAGTTCCTTTTATTATTTTTTATTAGTTATTAGTTATTAGTTATTAGTTAATTAGTTTTTAAGTTATTTATTTAGTTTTTATTAATTATTAGTTTAGTTATTATTAGTTAGTTATTAGTTTCATTATTATTAGTTTTATTAGTTATTAATTTTATTATTAGTTTATTATTTACTATTACTTTTAGTTATTATTAGTTATTAGTTAGTTATTAGTTTATTATTATTATTAGTTTTAGTTTTTTATTATTATTAGTTTATTAGTTTTTATTTAGTTTTAGTTATTTAGGTGCTTAGTAGTTAGTTATCTAGTTTTTAGGTAGTAGTTATTTTTAGTTCAGTTATTTAAGTTATTAGTTTAGTTAGTTTTTTAATTATTTATTTTATTAGTTATTAGTTTAGTTATTAGTTTAGTTTTTTTTAGTTAGTTTGTTATTAATATTATTAGTTATTAGTTTATTATTGTTAGTTTAGTTTAGTTTTATTAAGTTATTATTACTACTTATTATTAGTTAGTTAGTTTTTAGTTATAGTTATTAGTTTATGTTTAGTTAGTTTTTATTAGTTAGTTAGTTATTTTTTAGTTATTACTTAGTTATTATTAGTTAGTTTATTATTAGTTATTAGTTTATTAGTTAGTTATTAGTTATTAGTTAGTTTTATTATTATCATTAGTTTTAGTTATTAGTTATTATTAGTAAGTTAGTTTATTAGTTATTAAGTAGTTATTAGTTTATTTTTTTATTAGTTAGTTTATTATTATTATTGGTTTTGTTTATTTATTTTTATTTTTTGATTAGTTTTTATTAGTTATTAGTTATTATTAGTTATTTATTTATTTATTATTAGTTTTTATTAGTTAGTTATTAGTTATTAGTTTATTTTTATTTTTAGTTATTAGTTTAGTTAGTTATTAGTTTTGTTATTATTAGTTATTTATTAGTTATTAGTTAGTTTTTTAGTTTATTATTAGTTATTAGTTTTTAATATTTAGTTAGTTATTAATTTATTAGTTTAGTTATTTATTTTCATTTAATTATTAATTTATTAGTTTTACTTATTAGCTAGTTTAGTTTTATTAGTTTAGTTATTACTTTTTTAGTTTATTATTAGTTAGTTTTTTTAGTTTTTAATAGTTATTGGTTATTATTAATTTTTAGATATTAGTTATTAGTTATTATTAGTTAGTTAGTTTTAGTTATTAGTTTATTAGTTATTATTTTATTAGTTATTAGTTTATTAATTATTATTTTATTATTTATTAGTTGATTAGCTATAATTAGTTTTAGTTATTTAGTTTATTAGTTTAGTTATTTATTTAGTTATTAGTTCTATTGGTTAATTATTTTATTATTATTAGCTATTATTAGTTTATTAGTTTTTTTATTAGTTTTATTAGTTATTAGTTATAATTAGTTATTTAGTTTAGTTTATTAGTTCTTTTTAGTTATAGTTTTTATTTTTATTTAGTTAGTTATATTATTTATTAGTTTTATTGGTTATTAGTTATTTTAGTTATTATTAGTTATTATTATTTATTATTAGCTATTAGTTTTAGTTAATTTTTATTAATTAGTTATTATAGCTTTTATTATTTGTTATTATTAGTTTTAGGTTAGTTATTTTGTTAGTTAGTTCTTTTTTTATTATTATTTATTATTTATTAGTTATTAGTTAATTAGTTTTTAAGTTTTTTATTTAGTTTTTATTAATTATTAGTTTAGTTATTATTAGTTAGTTATTAGTTTCATTATTATTAGGTTTATTAGTTATTAATTTTATTATTAGTTTGTTATTTACTATTACTTTTAGTTATTATTAGTTATTAGTTAGTTATTAGTTTTATTATTATTAGTTATTAGTTTTATTAGTTTTATTATTATTTATTTTAGTTAATTATTATTTATTATTTATTAGTTATTGGTTATTAGTTTAGTTATTATTAGTTTTATTAGTTTTATTAGTTTATTTATTATGTTTTATTTTATTAGTTATTAGTTAGTTATTAGTTTATTATTTAGTTAATTTTATTATTATTATTATTATTATTATTATTATTATTATTATTATTTAGTTATTACTTTATTATTATTAGTTTTATTAGTTATTTATTAATTTTGGTTATTAGTTTTATTATTAGTTTTGTTTGGTTAGTTTTATTAGTTAGTTACTTAATTGGTTTAGTTAGTTAGTTATTTTTTTATTATTTTTAGTTAATTTTATTAGTTTTAGTTTAGTTTTATTAGGTTTCTTTTTATTAGTTTTTAGTTTTGTTATCTAGTTTTAATTATTAGATATTATTAGTTGGTTTTATTAGTTAGTTTTAATAAGTTTTACAATTAGCTTATTTTATTAGTTAGTTAGATATTATTATTATCATTAGCTACTTAATTATTTTTTTATTTTATTTAGTTTTTTAGTTGTTTTTTTATTATAAGTTAGTTTTATTAGTCTATTAGTCATTTGTTCATTATTAGTTAGTTATTTATTAGTTTTTATCATTTTTATTAGTTTTGGTTAGTAGTTTTATTAGTTTATTTATTATGTTTTATTAGTTATTAGTTATTAGTTTAGTTTATTAGTTATTAGTTATTAGTTTAGATTTTTAGTTATTATTATTAGTTATTATTACCTTTTAGTTATTAGTATATTTATTATTAGTTATTTATTAGCTTAATTTTTTAATTAGTTATTATTATTATTATTATTAGTTGATTTAGTCAGTTTTAAGTTATTAGTTTATTAGTTCTAGTTTTTTAGTTAATTATTATTAGTTTTATTATTAGTTATTAGTTTAGTTTATTAGTTAGTTATTAGTTATTATTTAGTTAATAGGTTTATTATTAGTTAAGTTATTAGTTTTATTTGGTTTTTAGTTTAGTTATTATTATTTAGTTAATTTAGTTATAATTTTAGTTATTAGTTTTTAGTTTATTATTAGTTATTTATTTATTAGTTTTATTATTAGTTTAGTTAGTTTAATTATTAGTTTAGTTATTAGCTATTTATTAGTATTAGATCAGTCATTAGGTTTTTTTAGTTTTTAGTTTTATTAGTTTTAGTTAGTTTTTATTATTATTTGTTTTAGTTATTTATTTAGTTATTAGTTATTAGTTTAGTTAGTTTAGTTTTTATTATTTAGTTTTAGCTATTAGTTTTAGTTATTAGTTATTAATTTTAGTTAGTTATTAGTTTATTAGTTGGTTATTTAGTTATTTATTATTTATATTATGTAGTTTATTAGGTTTTATTAGTTGTTAGTTAGTTATTTAATTTTTAATTTATTAGTTTATTAGTTTTTATTTATTTGTAAGTCAGCTTTCTTAGTTATGAGGTTTAGTTATTAGTTTTAGTTTATTAATTTATTATTAGTTTATTAGCTTATTAATTATTATTTAGTTATTTAGTTTTATTATTAATTAGTTATTATTATTTTTATTAGTTTTTATTAGTTATTAGGTTTAATTTTGTTAGTTTTATTTAGTTATTAGATTATTATTTATTATTTGTTAGTTATTAGTATATTAATTATTATTTAAATTTTACTATTAATTTTTATTAGTTATTAGGTTATTTATTTATTAGTTATTAGTTAGTTATTATTAGTTATTATTAGTTTAGTCTAGTTTATTTAGTTTTTAATTAGTTATTATTAGTTTAGTTAGGTTTAGATAGTTTAATTATTAGTTTATAAGTTATTTATTAGTTAGTTTTTTTTAGTTTATGTTATTTATTTTATTATTATTAGTTATTAGTTTATTATTCATTTTTTAGTTTATTTTTTATTATTATTTTTAGTTTAGTTTAGTTAGTTTTATTAGGTTATTTTATTTTTAGTTTATTCATTTATTATTATTAGTTTTATTAGTTATTTTTATTAGTTAGTTAGTTTTTTTAGTTTTTATTAGTTATTAATTTTAGCTATCAATTTAGCTAGTTGTTAGTTTTATAAGTTTTAGTTATTTTTTATTAGGTTTAGTTAGTTATTATTTAGTTATTTAGTTTATTAGTTTTAGTTTATTAGTTATTAGGTAGTTTAGTTATTAGTTAGTTAGTTATTTAGTTATTAGTTTTATTAGTTTAAGGTTTAGTTTTTGTTAGTTATTTAGATTTTATTAGTTATTAATTATTAGTTAGTTTTATTAGTTATTTGTTATTAGTTTAGTTTAGTTAATATTAATTATTAGCTTATTATTATTAATTAGTTCTTGGTTAGTCAATATTATTTTTAATTAGTTTAATTAGTTTCATTATTATTATTTATTAGTTAATTTTATTAGTTAGTTAGTTTATTAGTTTATTAGTTTGTTAGTTTTAGTTTAGTTTAATTAGTTTATTATTAGTTATTAGTTTATTATTTTATTAGTTATTATTATTAGTTTAGTTGTTATTTTTATTAATTATTTATTAGTTATTTTAGTTAGTTATTATTAGTTATTATTATTAGTTAGTTATTTTTATTAATATTAATTTATTTGTTAGTTAATAGTTAATTAGTTTTATTAGGTTTAATTAATAGTTATTTATTTATTAGTTATTTAGTTTTAGTTAGTTTTACTATTTAATTTTTATTTTATTAGTTTTAGTTAGTTATTAGTTTTACTTAATTTTATTAGTTTAATTAGTTAGTTTTAATTATTTTATTATTAGTTAGTTAGTTAATTATTTATTAGCTATTAGTTTAGTATTATTAATTTTAGTTAGTTATCAGTTTTATTAGTTAGTTATTAGTTTTATTAGTTAGTTTTAGTTTGTTATTAATATTAGTTATTAGTTAGTTAGTTATTAGTTTTATTATTAGTTTTATTAGGTTTTAATTTAGGTTATTAATTAGTTTAGTTTATTAATTAGTTTTATTAGTTATTATTAGTTATTAGTTTTATTAGTTTAGTTTTAGTTAGTTTTAGTTTTAGTTATTAGTTATTTGTTTATATTAGTTAATTTACAAGTTAGCTAATTTTAGTCATTAGCTTTTTTTAATTTTTATTAGTTTTAGTTATTAGTTATTACTTAGTTATTTATTGCTTTACTATATTAGTTATTAGTTTAGTTATTATTAATTATTTAGTTATTAGTTATTAGTTTATTTAGTTATTATTAGGTTTATTAGTTATTAGTTTTAGTTTATTTATTAATTAATTAGTTTAATTTAGTATTACTTATTACTTAGGTTAGTTTTAGCTTAGTTATTAGTTTTATTAGTTATTAGGTTTAGTTTTTATTAGTTATCAGTTTAGTTATTAGTTTTTTAGTTTAGTTAATAATTTAGTTATTAGTTTATAAGTTTATTAATTATTAGTTAGTTATTTAGTTTTTAGTTAGTTTTTATTTGTTATTAGTTTATTAGTTATTAGTTACTTATTATTTTATTAGTTTACTAGTTTATCAGTTTATTAGATTATTAGTTTTTAGTTTATTTAGTTTATTATTTTATTAGTTTTATTTAGTTAGTTTTATTAGTTATTATTAGTTATTTAGATAATTATGAGTTTTTAGTTAGTTATTTATGTAGTTTTTATTATTATTAGTTAGTTATTTTTATTATTAGTTTATTAATTTAGTTAGTTATTATTATTAGTTATTAGTTTACTAGTTAGTTTTATTATTTTAGTTATTTAGTTTAGTTTTTTTAGTTTTATTTATTAATTAGTTAGTTAATTATTAGTTATTATTATTATTATTATTAGTTTTTATTTATTAGTTTGTTTTATTAGTTTTATTAGTTTTAGTTAATAGGTTTAGTTTTATTATTAGTTATTTAGTTATTATTGGTTATTAGCTAGGTTTAGTTATTAGTTTTATTAGTTTTTAGCTTAGTTAGTTATTTAGTTATTATTAGTTAGTTATTTAGTCAGTTATTAGTTTATTTTTTATTATTCTTAGCTAGGTATTATTTAGTTTATTATTAGTTTATTAGTTATTATTTTTAGTTAGTTAATTATTATTAGATAATTATTTATTTAATTTATTAGTTTTAGTTATTAGTTAGTTTTTTATTTGGTGTATTAATTATTATTAATTATTTATTCGTTAGTTAGTTTTAGGTTATTTTTTTAGTTAGTTATTATTTAGTTTTTAGTTTTAGTTAGTTATTAGTTAATTAGTTATTAGTTATTATATTTATTTTTATTAGTTAGTTTTAGTTAGTTTATTAGTTTTATTAGTTTAGTTAGTTTTTTAGGTTATTAGTTTTATTGGTTATTATTAGTTAGTTATTCTTGGTAGTTATTAGTTTATTTAGTTTTAGTATTATTAGTTAGTTTAGTTTATTAGTTTATTAGTTTAGTTATTTAGTTAGTTTATTAGTTTTTAGTTATTATTTGCTAGTTTTTTAGTTATTAGTTAGTTTAGTTATTTATTTTTAGTTATTACTTTAGTTATTAGTTATTTAGTTATTATTAGTTTTATTAGTTATTAGTTATTAGTTATTAGTTATAATTATTTAGTTTATTAGTTTAGTTATTTTTAGTTTTTAGTTAGTTTAGTTATTTAGTTTATTAGTTTATTAGTTTTATTAGTTATTTAGTTTTTAGTTATTAGTTTATTAGTTTATTATTTTTATTATTTTTTGTTAGTTAGCTTTATTTAGTTAGTTTAGTTTATTAGTTATTTATTAGTTTATTATTGATTTTAGTTATTAATTTAGTTTATTATGTTTATTATTAGCCAATTATTAGTTTAGTTATTAGTTTTAGTTAATTATTAGTTATTAGTTTTATTAATTTATTAGTTAGTTATTATTAGTTTTATTTATTATTATTTTAGTTAGTTATTTGTTATTTATTTAGATATTATTATTATATTATTATTAGTTATTTACTATTATTATTAGTTAGTTATTATTAGTTATTAGTTTAATTTTATTAGTTCATTTAGTTAGTTTATTAGTTCTATTTTTTAGTTATTAGTTATTAGGTTTAGTTTTTAGTTATTAGGTTTAGTTATTAGTTCTATTTTTTAGTTGTTAATTATTATTAGTTTATTAAGTTCTAGTTTATTAGTTTTAGTTTATTTTATTAGTTATTATAGTTAGTTTAATTTATTATAGTTAGTTATTAGTTATTATAGTTAGTTTAATTTTTATTTATTATTTAGTTAGTTTAGTTTAGTTATTATTAATTAGTTATTAGCTATTATTATTATTATTAATTTTAGTCATTATTTTATTTATTATTATTTGTTTAGTTATTATTAGTTTTATTAGTTATAGTTTATTATTCATTAGTTATTACTTATTTAGTTTATTAGTTTAATGATTTTTTAGTATTATTAGTTATTTTTATTATTAGTATTTAGTTTAGTTAGTTATTTCATTTTAGTTTATTAGTTTTTAGTTTTAGCTATTAGTTATTATTAGGTAGTTATTAGTTATTATTAGTTTGTGTTATTATTATTAGTTTATTAGTTAGTTAGTTTAGTTATTATTATTAGGTTTAGTTTATTATTATTAAATTTATTTATTAGTTTTAGTATTATTAGTTTAGTAGTTATTAGTTTTAGTTATTTATTATTAGTTAATAATTTTATTAGGTATTTTCTTTTATTAGTAATTTATTAGGTTTAGTTTTAGTTTTATTTGTTTATTATTATTATTATTATTATTAGTTATTTATTATTAGTTATTATTTGTTATTTAGTTATTACTTTTAGTTTTATTAGTTTTATTAGTTATTATTAGTTTCTTAGATTTGTTTTTCATTAGCTATTAGTTTAGTTTGTTATTTTTTATTGATTAATATTTATTTATTTATTAATTATTATTTAGTTTTTATTAGTTTATTTAGTTATTTTTAGTTATTTAGTTATTAATTTATTTAGTTATTTTAGTTAGTTTTTATTAGCTATGTTTAGTTAGTTTTATTAGTTTATTAGTTTTGCTATTACTAGTTATTAGTTATTATTTTAGTTTTTTTAGTTATTAGTTATTAGTTATTATTTTTTATTAGTTATGTTTAGTTTTTAGTTTTATTAGTTTATTGTTATTATTATTAGTTATTATTTATTAGTTATTTATTAGTTATTTAGTTTATTAGTTAATTTTAGTTAGGTTTTTAGTTATCATTAGTTATTAGTTTTATTATTTTTAGTTTTTAGTTTTAGTTTTATAGTTTATTAGTTAATTTTATTAGTTAGTTATTTATTATTTTGGTTTATTAGTTATTAGTTTGTTATTTTTTAGTTATTACTAGCTATTTATTAGTTATTATTAGTTTAGTTACAAGTTTTTTAGTTTTATTAGGTTTTAGTTTGAGCTTTAGTTCTTAGTTTATTATTATTTTTATTACTTAATTATTATTATTAGTTATTAGTGATGTTATTATTAATTTTATTATTATTTTAGTTTTAGTTATTAGTTATTAGTTATTAGAGTAGTTTATTAGTTTATTAGTTTTAGTTTTTTTATTAGTTTTATTATTATTTTTTTATTAGTTTAGATTATTATTAGTTAGTATTATTATTATTAGTTTTATTTGTTATTAGTTAGTTAGTTTTTATTAGTTATTAGTTATTATTTATTATTATTTATTAGTTTATTAGTTATTATTATTTAAGGTTTAGGGTTTATTCTTTAGAATTTAGGGTTTAAGGTTTTTAGCGGTAAGGGCTAGAGTGTTTTTCTTAAATATGTTTTATATTTGAATTTAAGTAAATCGATAGGTTTAGGTTTATTTAGTTTATTATTAATTTATTTTAGCCTATTTTATTTTTTATTTATAGTTAGGTTTATTTTTATTTTTTTTAGTTTAGTTAATTTATTTTAAGTTTATTTATTTTAATTTAGCTTTTTTATATTAATTTATTTTTAAGGTTTAGGTTTAGGTTTAGTTTTATTTTTTTAGTTTAGTTTTATTTTTATTTTATTATTTAGGTTTAGGTTTTATTTTTTATTTTTAGGTTTAGGTTTATGTTTTTATAATATTTTATTTTAAGGTCTAGGTTTTAAGTTTTTATTTTAAGTCTATTTTTAGGTTTTAATTTTAAATTTAGGTTTAGGTTTATTTTTAATCTATTTTATTTTATTTAGTTTAGGTTCACGTTTAGGTTTAGGCTTTGTTTATTTTAGTTTAGTTTTAGGTTTATTTTATTTTTATTTTAGGTTTAGGTTTTATTTTTATTTATTTTTAGGTTTATTTTTTAGGTTTAGGTTTTTATTTAGTTTTTAATTTATTTTATTTTTATTTTAGGTTTAGTTTTTATTATATTTAGGCTTTTTATTTTCAGGTTTATTTTATTTTAAAATTTAGTTTAGGTTTTTAATAATATTTTTTAGTTTAGTTTTCATTTTTAAATTTAAGTTTAAGTTTAGGATCTAGTTTAGGTTTTTATTTTTTCTTATTATTTTATTTTATTTAGGTTTAGGTTATTTATTTTATTTTTAGGTTTTATTTAGTTTAGGTTTAGGATTTTAGGTTTTTAGCATTTATGGTTAGTTTATGGTTAGTTTATGATTTATGGTTTAGGCTTTAGGGTTATTTTAGTTTAGGTTTAGATTTATTTTATATAGTTTATTTTATTTTTATTTTAGGTTTAGTTTTTCTTTTAATTTAAAGCTTAAGTTCTTTTTTTATTTATTTTTAGGTTTATTTTTTAGGTTTATTTTTAGGTTTAGGTTTTTATTTAGTTTTTATTTTATTTTATTATAATTTTACAATTATTTTTTATTTTATTTAGGTTTTTTATTTTTAGGCTTATTTAATTTTTTTTAGTTTAGTTTAGATTTTTATTTATTTTATTTTAGTTTAGTTTTTATTTTTTATTTTATTTTATTCCTAGGTTTAGTTTAGGTTTTTTATTTATTATTTTAGGTTTTATTTAGTTTAGATTTAGTCATTTAGGTTTTTAGGGTTTAGGGATTAAGGTTTAAGGTTTAGGGTTGTAGGTTTAGGGTTGTAGGTTTTTGAGTTTAGGTTTTAGGGTTTAGGGTTTAGGGTTATAGGTTTAGGGTTTAAGGTTTAAGGTTTGGGGTTTAAGGTGAGTTTTAGGGTTTAGTGTTTAGTTTTTAGGGTTTAGGTTTTAGGGTTTAGGAGTTAAGGTTTAGGGTTTAAAGTTTTGGGATATTTTTTATTTTTATTATTAATTCTTTTAAATTAAGTAAATCGGTAGGCTTAGGTTTATTTAGTTTACCTTTTAGTTTATGTTTTAATTTTTATGTTTTAGTTGAGGTTTTTATTTTTTTTAGGTTCATGTTTTTTATTTATTTTATATTTAGGTTTTATTTAATATTGGTTTAGGTTTTTATGTTTTTAGGGTTTAGGGATTACGATTTAGAGTTTTAGGGTTTCAGTTTAGTTTAGGGTTTTGGGTTTAGGGTTTAAAGTTATAGATTTTAGGGTTTAGGGTTTAGGGTTTAGGGTTTAGGTTTTATGGTTTAGGATTTAGGATTAGTTTTATGGTTTAAACTGTCCAACTGTTGGGCTTACAACTGCTTGGAGTTGTAGCCAACTAACACCAACTATGCTTTAAAACCATGTAGGCAAGTTATATGATTTTACAAGATAGTTGGGTTGTTTTTATTTAGAGAGAGACTAAAGTTCTTAAACCCACTCCCTAAAGAGAGTAGAGCATGAGTGCTATGAGTAATGACTTAGTCTAATGCAAATCTTTTCAAATTTTGTATGTATTTGACACTTCATTTTGACAAAGGCTTTGGGATTTTTATATGTATAAATGCATGATGAAATGGATTACTGGCCAAATCAGAAGAGAAGAGGGTGAAGCTCCTTTAGTAGGAGTTACGCACATAGGTCAAGCAGTTTCATTAGTAGGATTTTTATTATTTTATTATTTTTATTATTTTATTACTTATTAGTTTAATTATTTTAGTTATTAACTATTAGTTTATTAGATTAGTTTTATTAGTTTTATTATTTTATTTGTTGTTATTATTATTTTATTAGTTTTATTAGTTTTATTAGTTTATTATTAGTTATTAATTTAGTTAGTTAGTATATTTATTAGTTATTATTAATTTAGTTATTAGTTTTTATTAGTTATTAGTTAGTTAGTTATTAGTTTTAGTTTTATTTTATTTGTTTTATTATTTATTAATTATTAGTTTTGTTATTTTATTAGTTTATTAGTTATTTAGTTATTAGTTATTAGTTATTTAGGTTTATTAGTTATTTAGTTTTATTATATTATTTATTAGTTAGTTTAGTTATTAGTTATTAGTTATTTAGTTATTTTTATTATTATTATTATTATTATTATTATTATTATTATTATTATTATTATTGTTGTTGTTGTTGTTTGTTGTTGTTATTGTTGTTGTTGTTGTTATTGTTGTTGTTGTTGTTGTAATTATTTGTTATTATTAGTTATTAGTTAGTTATTATTTATTAGTTTTATTATTAGCTAGTTTTTTTATTTTTTTTAATTATTAGTTTTTAGTTATTATTAGTTTTATTAGTTAAGTGATTAGTTTTATTAGATTTATTAATTACTAGTTTAATTTTAGTTTTTTATTATTATTATTTAGTTATTATTAGTTATTAGTTTTTATTAGTTATTAGGTTAAGTTATTAGGTTTATTTAATTAGTTTGATTAGTTATTAGTTTAGTTAGTTTTTTAGTTTTTTAATTATTAATTTTTAGTTTATTATTAGTTATTATTATTTATTAGCTATTAGTTTTAATTTTTATTTTTTTATTTTTATTTAGTTATTAGTTTTATTATTAGTTTAGTTATTTAGTTATTATTTAGTTATTTTAGGTTTAGTTTAGTTATTATTAGTTAGTTATTTAGTTTTATTATTATTATTATTATTTTATTATTATTATTAGTTATTATTTTAGTTATTAATTATTAGTTATTAGTTATTAATTTTTATTAGTTATTTATTTATTCTATTAGTTTTATTTGATTTTGGAATTATTATTAGTTTTATTAGTTTTATTAGTTTATTATTAGTTTAGTTATTATTAGTTTATTAGTTTATTAGTTTAGTTATTAGTTTATTTAGTTTTATTAGTTATTAGTTTAGTTTTTATTTTAGTTATTAGTTATTAGTTATTTAGTTTATTTATTTATTTTAGTTATTTTTAATTATTTTTAGTTATTTATTAGTTATTATTATGTTTATTAGTTATTAGGTTTAGTTTTTAGTTTAGTTATTAGGTTATTATAAGTTATTATATATTAGTTTTATTAGTTTTTTTAATATAATTTATTAGTTTATTTAGTTTTAGTTATTAGTTACTTAATAATTTAGTTATTATTTAGTTTTTTTTAGTTTTACTTCAGTTATTAATTTTTTATTAGTTTAGTTTTTTTATTTTAGTTATTAGTTATTAGTTATTAGTTTATTAGTTTATTAGTTTAGTTTAGTTTTTTTATTTTATTAGTTAGTTTACTAGTTTAGTTTTATTAGTTAGTTAGTTTTTAGTTTTATTATTTATTTGGTTAGTTATTTATTTAGTTATTAGTTATTAGTTTATTATTACATTAGTTATTTAATTATTATAGTTTTATTAGTTGTTTGTTAGTTAGTTTAGTTATTAGTTATTAGTTTATTAGTTTATTAGATTATTATTAGCTTTATTATTTATTATTTATTTTTCTTAATTTGGAGTTAGTTATTAGTTTTCTTTGTTTAGTTAATTTTTTAGTTTTTTTAACTAGTTATTAGTTTTTTTTAGTTATTAGTTAGATAGTTTATTAGTTTATTGGTTATTAGTTTAGTTATTAGTTATTAGTTATTAGTTTTAGTTAGTTATTATTATTAGTTTTAAGTTTAGTTTTATTTAGTTATTATTAGTTATTAGTTTTTATTAGTTAGTTAGTTATTAATTATTATTAGCTATTAGTTTAGTTATTTAGGTTTATTTATTAGTTTAGTTATTTTAGTTATATTTTTTAGTTTTTAGGTTTTAGTTTAGTTAGTTATTAGTTTTATTATTAGTTATTAATTTATTATTAGTTTTATTTATTAGTTATTATCAGTTATTATTATTTTTATTAGTTTAGGTTTAGGTTTTAATTTTATTGTTTGTTTTAGTTTATTAGTTAGTTTTATTAGTTTTTTAGTTTTATTAGTAAGTTTATTAATATTTTTAGTTATTAGTTTTCACGTTTTAATTTATTTTTATTAGTTTAGTTATTATTAGTTATTAGTTTATTTATTTATTTGGTTATATTATTAGTTTAGCTATTATTTTAGTTATTAGTTTATTATTATTATTAGTTTATTTGTTTTATTAGTTATTAATTTAGTTATTAATTATTAGTTTATTATTATTAGTTTTATTAGTTTAGGTTATAATTAGTTTTATTAGTTTGTTTAGTTATTAATTTACTTAATAATAATATTATTAAGTTATTAGTTATTAGTTAATTATTTTATTTATTAGTTATTAGTTAGTTATTTAGTTATTTAGGTCTTAGTTTTAGTTTTATTATTATTAGTTTAGTTTTATTAGTTTTAGTTAATTATTAGTTTTAGTTTTATTATTAGTTATTAGTTATTATTATTAGTTATTAGTTTAGTTTATTTTAGTTATTAGTTTTATTATTAGTTTTATTTTATTATTATTTTATTCATTTAGTTATTTAATTTAGTTACATTAGTTATTTTATTAGTTTATTAGTTCAGTAGTTTTTAGCTTTTAGTTATTATTATAAGTTATTTAGGTTAGGTTATTTATTATTATTAGTTATTAGTTTTAATTTTATTAGTTATTAGTTTAGTTTTATTTAGTTTATTAGTTTAGTTATTTATAGTTATTAGTTATTATTAGTTATTAGTTCACTTATTAGTTCTAGTTAGTTATTTTATTATCATTTAGTTATTTAGTTTATTAGTTTATTATTTATTAGTAGTTAGTTTTATTAATTTAGTTAGTTAGCTATTATTCAATTATTAGTTATTAGTTTATTAGTTTATCAATTTATTAGTTTATTAGTTATTAGTTTATTAATTATTTAGTTTTATTAGTTTAGTTTAGTTTAGTTTATTAGCTATTAATTATTAGTTATTTATTATAGTTTTTTTTTTAGTTTTATAATTAGTTTTATTATTATTAGTTATTAGTTATTACTTTACTTAGTTAGTCATTAGTTTAGTTTTATTAGCTTTAGTTAGTTTAGTTTATTAGTTCTTATTAGTTTATTATTAATTATTAATTAATTTATTAGTTATTATTTTAGTTAGTTTATTATTAGTTTTTATTAGTTAGTTATGAGTTTAGTTATTAGTTTAGTTATTATTAGTTTGTTTTTAGTTTAGTTTTATTAGTTTTAGTTAGTTAATTTTATAATTTTTTTAGTTATTATTTAGTTTAGTTATTTATTTTTAGTTAGTTAGTTAGTTTAGTTATTTTGGTTTTGTTTTTATTTTGTTTAATTATTATTAATTAGGTTTTATTATTAGTATTATTATTATTATTATTATTATTATTATTATTATTTTTTTTATTAGTTTAGTTTATTTAGTTTTTGTTAATTTATTAGTTTTAAGTTTACTTATTATTTTATTAGTTTTTAGTTTATTTATTTGTTATTATTAGTTTAGTTTTATTAGTTTATTTTAGTTAGTTTATTATTATTAGTTTTTTTTAGTTAGTTTTATTATTAGTTAGTTATTTAGTTAGTTATTAATTTAGTTATTAGTTTAGTTATTAGTCTTTCAGTTGCTAGTTAGTTATTTAGTTAGTTTTAGTTTCCTGTTATAGTTTTATTATTTAGTTAATATTATTAATTTTATTTATTAGTTATTATAAGTTGTTTTAGTTTTATTTGTTTAGTTTATTAGTTATTAGTTTATTTTTTTATTAGTTAGTTGTTATTATTAGTTTAGTTATTTAGTTTTATTTTTATTAGTTTAGTTATTAATTTTATTAGTTTTTATTATTTATTATTAGTTAATTTATTAGTTAGTTATTTATTTAATTTTATTGTTATTTTTTGTTAGTTATTAGTTTATTAGATTATTAGTTATTAATTTAGGTATTATTTGTTATTAATTTGTTAGTTTATTAAGTTTACATATTATGTTTTTAGTTAGTTAGTTAGTTATTAGTTTTAAGTTAGTTTATTATTATTTAGTTAGTTTTTAGTTATTATGAGTTTAATAGTTTTAGTTTAGTTATTATTAGATATTATTAGTTTTAGTTATTTAGTTTAGTTATAATTTATTATTAATTATTAGTTTAGTTATTAGTTTAGCTTTATTTTGTTATTAGTTATTAGTAGTTATTTAGTTTTAGTTATTAGTTAGTTATTAGTTTTATTAGTTTATTATTATTAGTTTTTTAGTTATTAGTTATTGTTATTAGTTATTAGTTATTTATTAGTTATATTTATTATTTAGTTAATTATTAGTTTTTAGTTATTATTAATTTAGTTATTATTAGTTTAGTTACTAGTTTAGTTTATTAGTTTAGTTATTAGTTATTATTAGGTTTAGGTATTTAGTTATTAGGTTTTTTAGTTTAGTTTAGTTAGTTTTATTAGTTATTATTATTAGTTTTTTAAAATTTTTTATTAGTTATTAATTAATTATTGTTAGTTATTAGTTTAGTTATTATTATTATTAGTTATTAGTTAAGGATTATTATTAATTATTATTAGTTATTAGTTATCATTATTTGTTTATTAGTTTGTTAGGTTTAGTTTTATTATTAGTTTTTTTGTTTTATTATTTATTAGTTAACTATAATTATTAGTTATTTTATTTATTAGTTTAGTTATTAGTTTTTAGATAGTTAGTTGATTATTATTAGCTTTTGGTTTAGGTTTAGTTATTAGTTATTAGGTTATTAGTTTAGTTTATTAGTTTTTAGTTATTTAATTTATTAGTTATTAAGTGTAGTTATTAGTTAGTTATTAGTTTTATTATTAGTTTATTAGTTTTAATTTACTATTATTTATTATTATTAGTTTAGTTATTAATTTAGTTATTAGTTTATTAGTTAGTTATTAGTTTTATTATTAGCTTTATTAGTTTTTGTTATTATTTATTAGTTTTATTAGGTTTTAGTTTAGTTATTATTAATCATTAGTTAGTTTTTTATTTGTTAGTAGTTTATTTAGTTTTATTAATTAGTTATTAGTTTTATTTATTAGTTAGTTTTAGTTAGTTATTAGTTAGTTTATTAATTTTTATTAATTAGTTAGTTATTATGAATTATTATTAATAATTAGTTTTTTATTAATTTATTTATTTAATAATTAGTTTTAATAATTTATTAGTTATTAGTTACTAGTTATTAGTTAGTTATTAGTTAGTTTTATTAGTTAGTTATTATTAGTCATTAGTTTTATTAGTTTTATTAGTTAGTTATTAGTTATTACTATTTAGTTTAGCTTATTAGATTATTAGTTATTTTATTATTTATTTATTAGTTTTATGAATTATTATTAGTTATTAGTTTTGTTGGCTTAATTAGCCTCATGTTCAATTTGATTAATTTTGATGATAATAAACAAATGCTTGGATGTTCTAATGAATATTTTTATGTGTTTTAGATATATCAATTGCTAATTACATATCCAATACATCTCACAAATTGTTAGAAGAAATTGCAAGAATAAAAGAATGAAAGGGATAATGTGAAGCTCATGATTTTAGGTTATATGACTATTCATATGAGTTCTTTAGCATGAATCAATTTGCTCACAACCTAACATACTATTTTAATGAGGTTAATTTATATAAATCTTTATTTAATTAACATTCAATTATATGTTTTTCTACATAGCAATAAAATTGTCAAAATAATAAATGATCATAACTATTAAGTATAATTATTTTATTTACTTAATATAATTAGGTATTTTAATTTAATTTGCTGGTTATATGATAACTAACATATTTATGATTATATATAAATTATATCATAATTTTAAATGTCACATGTCAAAATTAACAAAATATATAAAATTTTGTATTTTAGCCAAAGTCATTTTTTAATCAAAGAATTCATATCTGGTTTTATCTCCATCGGATTCCTTGGATTTTTTCCTTTAAAATAAGTGGTTACATGACCCACTTTGCATTAAAATTGAATTTATTATGATTTTTTTAAACATTACCTGATTTTAATAATGGATGCATGCTACATGCTTTGAATATATTAAGAGCTACATTTGATTACTTTTGACTTTCCCATGTGAATAGCCGAATTTTTTCTGCTAAATTTAATATTTGTTTAATAGAAATTATATTTTTATTGAATATTAAATTATCACATGATAGCATGAGGTTTGTATAATATATTTCTTTGAAATAATTTTTTAAATGACCTTCTTGCCTATAAATAGCCCTCATTATCTTCATGAAATCATCCCTCATTCAAAATTCAAAATCTCTCCAGAAAATCTAAGAGAAAATCTCTTAAATGTTCCTTCCAAGTGTTCTCCAAATATTGCAAGATCAAATCCTTGGTTTGGAAGCTTCAACATCTTCAACGAAGCAAGCCTTTTTAAATTACTTGAGTTTGTTTTCTTGATCTTAATACTTCTTAGTTGTTTCACCATCTATTTCTTCTTTCTAATTTATATTAGTTAATCTTTGCAATCATTTTTTTTGGTGCAAAACTCTTGTGATGATCTATTTAATTTTAGCTTCCTACAAATTTCTTTTGGTTTCTTGAAATATTTCTTCTTTGGTCTTATTTTGAAAGATCATTTATTCTTAGATCTATTTTAAAAGTATATTTTAAGCATTTTAAAATAAATTATTGTGCTGAAATTATTTTCATATTTGCTAGGTCTCTCTTTTTAATTGAAAGCTTACTAGCCAACTTAGATCTATCATATACTTATTTTTTTTATTTTGTGATCATTAGCATTTATTGAAAGAATCTTTTTGGTTAAAATAAATTACTCCTTGCTGAAATTTATTTTATTATGAAAGAATATTGTGAATTTATTTTGAAATCATTTTGTATTATTCTACAAATTATAATAACATAAACATCTAGTAAGATCACTTTAAGATATTTATTTTTCTTAAGTGAGCATTTTGCTTGCCAAATTTTTTTAAGTTGTAAAGTGATCATTTATAAGTTGTGAGATCACTTTTGAATTTGATTGCTTGGTATATTTGTGAGATTTACTTTATCAAAATTTATTATTTTGTATTTTGTGTTGTAAAATTTATTTTGGGGTTGTACTTGCCCCATTGTAGAGAGCATATTGTTGTAGGGTTGTACTTGGTTATAGGAAGTACTTTTGTAAACCATTTTTCATTTAGTGGATTCTAGCCAGGTGGCTAAAGTGTAGGTTTTGGGGTTTAAGAACCACGTAAAATTGTGTGCCTCTTGTCTCTATTTACTTTATTGTATTTTTATTTTTGCATTTAGAATTATATCTTATCATTATAAAATCAAAATCTAATTTTCTATTTAAAATTAAAATTTAAGTTTTGAAAATTTTAATATTACCCAATTCACCTCTTGGGTGCTATAGTGTCTTTCAAGTTTTAGTTTAGTTAATTTTAGTTTAATTTATTTTAGTTAGCTATTAGTTAGTTATTAGTTTAGTTATTTAGTTTAGTTAGTTACTTTTTAGGTTTTATTAGTTATTATTAGTTAGTTTAGTTTATTGGTTTTTAGTTATTACTTTATTAGTTTATTAATTTAGTTTTATTAGTTATTAGTTTTAGTTAGTTAGTTTTTAGTTACTATTATTAGTTATTATTAATTATTTAGTTATTATTAATTATAAATTTTATTGGTTATTATTAGGTTCAGTTTATTAGTTTACTAGTTTTTTTTTTTTTTAGTTTTAGTTAGTTAGTTTCTAGTTATTATTATTAGTTATTATTAGTTATTAGTTTATTATTAGTTATTATGAGTTATTATTAGTTATTAATTTTTATTGTTTATTATTAAGTTTAGTTTATTTGTTTATTAGTTTTTATTATTAGTTTTTTAGTTTAGGTTTAGTTATTAGTTTAATTAATTATTAGTTTTATCAATTTTATTAGTTTTTATTATTAGTTATTATTAATTATTAGGTTAATAGTTTTATTATTTAGTTATTAGTTATTATTAGTTATTAGTTATTATTATTTGTTATTAGCTAGTTTTATTAGTTATTAGTTTAGTGTATTAGTTTATTTTATTTATTTATTTATTTATTTAATTTTTATTAATTATTAGTTTTAGTTTATTAGTTTTTATTAATTTTTATTAGTTTTTAGTTAGTTTTAGTTATTATTAGTTATTAGTTTAAAAGTTTTATTAGTTTAGTTTTTAGTTTTTTAGTTTTAGGTTTAGTTTGTTAGTTAGTTTTAATTAGTTTAGTTAGTTTTTTAGCTATTATTATTTTTAATTAGTTTAGTTATTATTAGTTTTTAGTAACTAGTGTCTCACAATTCACCCCCCCTCTTGGGTGCTATAGTGTCTCACAATTGGTATCAGAGCCTAGGCTCTTTTATTGGCTTAACATTCAAGAGTAAATCTTTTCACTATGGCACAAGGTTTCACAAAGGGTTCATTCTGGGAGGGACAATCCACTCATAGACCTCCACTTTTAGATAGTGTACCATTTGATTATTGGAGAAATAGAATTAGTACAATCTTAAGAGGTCAAGATGCACGCATGTGGTATATGTTGACACATCAATATCATACACACGGTAGAAGTAAATGGCATTAAAGTAGAAAAACCTTTTGAGGAATGGTCTATAGAAGAGAACTTGATGAATTAAATGCTAGGGCTTGTAATACTTTACATTGTGCTTTATTACGATGATTACATGAAAATTTCTATGTTAAGTACAGCAAAAGAAATATGGGATAAACTTATTATAACTTATGAAGGAACTAGTGAAGTTAGAGATGCTCACATAAATAGACTTGTTCATGATTATGAGTTATTTCATATGTCTCCTTCAATCTATTTACGATATGTATACTAGATTTATGAAAATAATTAACACATTACATTCTCTTGGAAAAACATATAGAATCAAGACTTAGTTTATAAGATTCTTAGATGTCTTCCAAAAGAATGGGAAGCTAAAGTAACATATTAGAGAAGCTAAAGATTTATCTTCTTATCCACTTGATCGCTTTTGGGTTCTTTGATAGCACATGACAGTTATTGCTCAAAGGGATAAGATGAATAACTCGTCAAAAAGGGAGAAGGAGAAAGGAAAAGCCATTGTATTACAAATTGATGATAGTGATGAGCATAACACCTCAAGTTCGGATGGTGATAGTGATGAGGTGGTCATGCTGTCTAAAAGGGTTGGGAACTTGCTAAGGAAGAAGAATCAAAAGTATAAAAAATCTAAAAACTCTAAATCACAAACTAAGAAATTTCTATAGGTGAAGGGATCATTTGCTATCATTGTAAAAGCCTAGACACATAAGAGGTGATTGTCCGGAACTTGTTGAATCAAAGAAAAAGAAATTGATGTAAATAAAAGAAAAATATGAAGGAGAAAAAGTACCATAAGAAGAAGAAGACAGCTTTATGGGCCAATCCAGATTCAAATGAATCAAGTACTAGCTCATCGGATGAAGAGGTCAACATATGTCTTATGGAAAATGGAGAATCTAACTTAGATTCTCAAGAGGTATGTAATGATATATCTTATGATGAATTAGATGATGCTTTTAATGATTTAGTTATTGAATATAAAAAATTAAAAATAAAATACAAAACCTTAGAAAAAAAACATAAAAATTTAGATATGCATTTTTGTGATTTAAAAAATGAATGTGATAATTTAAAAAGTAAAAATACTTCTTTATTAAATTGTTCCTTAGTTGTAGGTAAACTTGAAGAGAGAATATCTTATTAAAAGCAAGATTAGAATTATGTTTAAAATCACAAGTTCATTATAATACTTCATCAAGAAAAAAATTTAATAAAATTATTTGCATCATACACATCCCACTCATATACCTTATAATTATCATTCTAAATCATATGCAAACACTAATGTTTGGTGCAACTATTGCAATAAAAAGGGCATATTTCATTTGATTGCTATGCACGTAAAATATAAAATACTAAGCAATCATCTTATGTATGGGTACCAAAAGGTACAAGCAGTACACAAACCATGAATCTAAATATCTTACTTCAAATTTAGAATGTGGACCCAAATAGGTTTGGGTTCCAAAAGTTAACATGTGAGTTTATTTTGTAGGAATGCCTTCAAAGCAAAATCAAAGAAGGCATGTGGTACTTGGACGATGTTCAAGACATATGGCGGAGATAAAGATAAATTCACAACTTTATAATCAAGTGATGGAGGATTTGTTACATATGGAGATAATGTGAAGGGAAAAATCATTGGCATTGGTTCTATTTGTAAGAATTCTATCACTTTAGATAAAGTTTTTCTAGTAGAAGGATTAAAACATAATTTAATTTCTATTAGTCAATTATGTGATAAAGGTTTGAATGTAGTATTCCATGCATCATATTGCATTATAAAAATAATGAAAATATTTTGCTAGTAGGGAAAAGATACAAAAATATTTATGTCATTGATTTAGATAGCTTTCATGATGTAAATTTAAACTTACTTTGTTTTAAAATCCGATGATGATATATGGTTATGGCATAGGAGACTATGTCATATTAACATTACACTTAATAAAATTGCTAAACTTGATTTAGTAGTTGGTTTACCTAAATTAAATTTTCATTCAAACTATGTTTGTGATGCATGTATTCATGGTAAACATTCTAGAAGCTCATTTAAAAGTAAAATATTGTTTCTACTTCTAGACCTCTAGAATTATTGCACATGGATTTATTTGGTCCTATTAGCACCACTTCTTAGGTGGTAAAAAATTATGGTTTTATTATTATTGATGATTTCTCTAGATATACTTGGGTTTTGTTTGTAACTTACAAGGATGATGTTTTTGGTGAGTTTAGAAAGTTTTCTAAATATATTCAAAGAGAACAAGGCCTCTTGATTAATAGGGTTCAAACTGATCATGGTGGCAAATTTGAAAATAAATTATTTGAGGATTATTGTGATGAACATGGGATTAGACATAATTTTTCTGCATCAAGAACTCCCCAACAAAATGGAGTAGTTGAGAGAAAAAAATAGAATATTAATTGAATTAAGTAGATCAATGCTTGATGAGTATAAATTACCAAAATATTTTTTTAAGCGATAAATACTACATGTTATGTGATGAATAGGATCTATTTGAGAACAATTTTGAAGAAGACACCTTATGAATTATTTTTTGGAAAGAAGCCTAAGATTGAACACTTTCATGTATTTGGATGTAAATGCTTTATTTTGAATAATGGAAAAGAGCATTTAGGTAAGTTTGATTGTAAATCAGATGATGGTATTTTCTTAGGATACTCTCTTTCTAGTAGAGCTTATAGAGTTTTCAATAAAAGAAAAATGATTGTAGAAGAATCAGTACATGTTATTTTTGATGAAAATTTAATTGATCCCATTAGAAATGAAGTGATTGATGAAGACATTGATAATTTTAAGAAAATATCTTTAGAAGATAATGCGGATGATTCATTGCCTAAAGAATGAAAATATAATAAAAATCATCCAAAGGAACTAATTATAGGAGATCCTTCAAAAGGAGTTATGACCGTAAGACATAGTAGAGAGGTTGTTGATCATTCATTTTATGGAGGTTGAACCTAAAATTTAGAAGAAGTGTTAAATGATAATTTTGGATTATTGCTATGGAAGAGGAGTTGAATCAATTTATAAGAAATGATGTTTGGGAATTAGTCCCAAGACCTCAAGATCAAAATGTCATTGGAACAAAATGGGTCTTTAAAAATAAGCTAAATGATTTAGGTTGTATAGTTAGAAATAAAGCTAGGTTAGTTGCACAAGGGTACACACAAGTTGAAGGTATAGATTTTGAAGAATCTTTTGCACCCGTAGCAAGACTAGAAGGTATTAGGTTACTCTGCTTATTTGCTTGTTTTAGAGATTTTAAACTTTTTCAAATGGATGTTAAAAGTGCATTTTAAATGGATTTATTGACCAAGATGTATTTGTAGAGCAACCACCTGGATTTGAAAGCCTTGATTATCCAAATCATGTGTATAAATTAAAGAAAGCCTTATATGGTTTAAAAAGCTCCTCTGTGGAATGATAGGTTAAGTAACTTTTGATAGATCATGGATTTAGAAAGGCGGAGTAGATACCACCTTATTCCTTAAGAGCATAGATGATGATTTGATTGTGGTACAAGTGTATGTAGATGATATATTATTTGGAAGTACAAATGAATCTTTATGCCATGAGTTCTCATCTTTGATGTCTAAAGAGTTTGAAATGAGTATGATGGGAGAACTTAATTTTTTCTTAGGTCTTCAAGTGAAGCAACAAGAAAATGGAACATTCATAAATGAATTGCTTGAGAGGTTTGACATGAAAAGATTTAAATCCAGTAAAACTCCTATGAGCCCATCTATAAAATTGGATTTAGATGAATTAGGAAAATCTGTTGATCAAAAACTTTATAGGAGTATAATAGGTTCACTTTTATACCTTGCTGCTAGTATGCTTGATATTATGTTTGTTGTTTGTTTGTGTGCTCATTTTCAGGCCAACCTGAAAGAATCTCATTTAATAGCAGTCAAGCGTATCTTTCGGTATTTGATAGGCACTACTAGGTTAGGTTTATGGTATCCTAAAAATTCTTTATCATGTGATTTGGTTGCTTATTCTGATGTTGACTTTGCAGGATGTAAAGTAGATAAAAAAGTACATCTGGCACATGTCATTTTTTAGGATCATCACTTGTGTCTTGGTCATCTAGGAAAAATTCGTAGCTTTATCCACTTTTGAGGTACATAGTTGTAGTTAGTTGCTTAAGTCCTTTGGTTAAAGCAACAATTAGAAGATTTTGGTATTAAGCAAGATCACATTCTAGTTCATGTGACAATACTAGTGCTATTAGTTTGACTAAAATCCTATCCACTCATGAACCAAGCATATAGAAATTAGACATCATTTTATTAGGGATCATGTTTTGAAAGGTGATGTTAATATTAATTTTATTAGCATGATTTACAAATTAAAATATTTTTACAAAACCCTTACGGAAGAACGTTTTGTACTTTAAGACGCATGCTTGGAATGTTAGATCCTAATATTTAAAATTGTATGTAGTTTGTTCTCACTTTTGATGTTGTCAAAAGGGGAGAAGAGTAAAATGTTGGTTAATATTAAGTCTATTTAATGCATATATTTAGGGGAGCAACATTATTCATCTCATATGCATAAATTTTTTTAATAGAATTTCTTTCAAAACTATGATGAAAGGTCAATTTGCACCTTCATCAAAATCAATACCCAACATTAGTTTGTCATCATCAAAAGGGGAGATTGTTGGCTTAATTAGCCTCATGTTCAATTTGTTTATTTTGATGATAACAAACAAATGCTTGATATTCTAATGAATATTTTTTATGTGTTTTGAGATATATCAATTGCTAATTACATATCCAATACATCTCACAAATTGTTAGAAGAACTTGCAAGAATAAAAGAATGAAAGGGATAATGTGAAGCTCATGATTTTAGGTTATATGAGTATTCATATGAGTTCTTTGGCATGAATCAATTTGCTCACAACCTAACATACTATTTTAATGAGGTTAATTTATATAAATCTTTATTTAATTAACATTCAATTATATGTTTTTTCTACATAGCAATAAAATTGTCAAAGTAATAAATGATCATAACTATTAAGTATAATTATTTTATTTACTTATTATAATTAGGTATTTTAATTTAATTTTTTGGTTATATGATAACTAACATATTTATGATTATATATAAATTATATCATAATTTTTAAATGTCACATGTCAAAATTAACAAAAATATATAAAATTTTGTATTTTAGCCAAAGTCATTGTTTAATCAAAGAATTCATATCTGATTTTATCTCCATCGGATTCTGTGGATTTTTTCTTTTAAAATAAGTGGTTACATGACCCACTTTGCATTAAAATTGAATTTATTATGATTTTTTAAATATTACCTGATTTTAATAATGGATGCATGCTACATGCTTTGAATATATTAAGAGCTACATTTGATTACTTTTGACTTTCCCATGTGAATAGCCGAATTTTTGCTGCTAAATTTAATATTTGTTTAATATAAATTATATTTTTATTGAATATTAAATTATCACATGATAGCATGAGGTTTGTATAATATATTTCTTTGAAATAATTTTTTAAATGACCTTCTTGCCTATAAATAGCCCTCATTCTCTTTATGAAAGCATCCCTCATTCAAAATTCAAAATCTCTCCAGCAAATCTAAGAGAAAATCTCTTAAATGTTCCTTCCAAGTGTTCTCCAAATATTGCAAGATCAAATCATTGGTTTGGAAGCTTCAACATCTTCAATGAAGCAAGCCTTTTTAAATTACTTGAGTTTGTTTTCTTGATCTTAATACTTCTTAGTTGTTCATGCTATTTTCACCATCTATTTCTTCTTTCTAATTTATACTTTTGGGTGGATTAGTCTTTGAACATTGGTTTTCACATCAAAGTTTCTCAATCATTTTTTTGGTGCAAAACTCTTGTGATAATTTGTAGGATCTATTTCAACTTGCTGAAATTTTTAGCTTCCTACAAATTTCTTTTGGTTTCTTGAAATATTTCTTCTTTGGTCTTATTTTGAAAGATCATTTATTCTTTGATCTATTTTAGAAGTATATTTTAAGCATTTTAAAATAAATTATTGTGCTAAAATTATTTTCATATTTGCTAGATCTCTCTTTTAATTGAAAGCTTACTAGCCAACTTAGATCTATCATATACTTATTTTTTTTTATTTTGTGATCATTAGCATTAATTGAAAGAATCTTTTGGTTAAAATAAATTACTCCTTGTTGAAATTTATTTTATTATGAAAAGAATATTGTGAATTTATTTTGAAATCATTTTGTATTATTCTACAAATTATAATAACATAAACATCTAGTAAGATCACTTTAAGATATTTATTTTTCTTAAGTCGACATTTTGCCTTGCCAAATTTTTTAAGTTGTAAAGTGATCATTTATAAGTTGTGAGATCACTTTTGAATTTGATTGCTTGGTATATTTGTGAGAGATTTACTTTATCAAAATTTATTATTTTGTATTTTTTTTGTGTTGTAAAATTTATTTTGGGGTTGTACTAGCCTTGTAGAGTACATATTGTTAGGGTTGTACTGCCGGTTATAGGAGAGTACATTTTGTAAACCATTTTTCATTTAGTGGATTCCTAGCCAGGGGTGGCTAGGCATGGACATAGGCCAGTTTTGGGGTTTGGCTTAACCACGTAAAAATCGTGTGCCTCTTGTCTCTATTTACTTTATTGTATTTTTATTTTTGCTGCATTTAGAATTATATCTTATCATTATAAAATCAAAATCTAATTTTCTATTTAAAAATTAAAATTTAAGTTTTGAAAATTTTAATATTACCCAATTCACCCCCCCTCTTGGGTGCTATAGTGTCTCACAAGTTTTAGTTTAATTAATTTTAATTTAATTTATTTTAGTTAGCTATTAGTTAGTTATTAGTTTAGTTATTTAATTTAGTTAGTTACTTTTTAGGTTTTATTAGTTATTATTAGTTAGTTTAGTTTATTGGTTTTTAGTTATTACTTTATTAGTTTATTAATTTAGTTTTATTAGTTATTAGTTTTAGTTAGTTAGTTTTTAGTTAATATTATTAGTTATTATTAATTATTAATTTTTATTGGTTATTCTTAAGTTCAGTTTATTAGTTTACTAATTTTTTTATTATTAGTTTTACTTAGTTAGTTTCTAGTTATTATTATTAGTTATTATTAGTTATTAGTTATATTATTATTATTAGTTATTAATTTTTATTGTTTTATTAAGTTTAGTTTATTTGTTTATTAGTTTTTTATTATTAGTTTTTTTAGTTTAGGTTTAGTTATTAGTTTAATTAATTATTAGTTTTATCAGTTTTATTAGTTTTTATTATTAGTTATTATTAATTATTAGGTTAATAGTTTTTATTATTTAGTTATTAGTTATTATTAGTTATTAGTTATTATTATTTGTTATTAGCTAGTTTTATTAGTTATTAGTTTAGTGTATTAGTTTATTTTTTTTTTTTTTTATTTAATTAATTTATTTATTTATTTAGTTTTTATTAGTTATTAGTTTTAGTTTATTAGTTTTTATTAGTTTTTATTAGTTTTTAGTTAGTTTTAGTTATTATTAGTTATTAGTTTAAAAGTTTTATTAGTTTAGTTATTAGTTTTTTAGTTTTAGGTTTAGTTTATTAGTTAGTTTTAATTAGTTTAGTTAGTTTTTTATTATTATTTTTAATTAGTTTAGTTTTAGTATTATTGGTTTTTTAGTATGTAGTTATTTTATTTGTTATTTTATTATCGGTTTAGTATTTTATTATTAATATTTATTTTATTAGTTTTTTAGTTATTAGGTTTATTAGTTTAGTTAGTTAGTTAGTTATTTAGTGATTATTATTATTATTTTAGTTTTATTATTAGTTATTAGGTTAATTAATTTTAGTTTAGTTTAGTTTTTAGTTTATTAGTTTATTAGGTTATTAGTTATTTAGTTATTAGTTTATTATTAGTTTTATTTAGTTATTACTTTTAGTTAATTTTAGTTAGTTTTATTAGTTTTATTTAGTTATTAGTTATTAGTTAGTTTTTAGTTTACTAGTTGTATTAGTTTTTTAGTTTATTATAATTAGATTTATTTTTATTAGTTAGTTATTATTATTAGTTTATGAGTTTTGGTTTTATTATTATTAGTTAGTTTAGTTAGTTAGTTATTAGTTTAGTTTATTATTATCATTATTATTATTATTAGTTTTTTTTAATTTTATTAGTTTATTCATTAGTTAGTTTTTGTTTTTAGTTTAGTGTTTATTAGTATAATTACTAGTTATTAGTAATTAGTTAGTTATTATTAGTTATTAGTTATTATTAGTTTAGTTATTTATTAGGTTGTTATTATTAGTTTTTATTAGTTTAGTTAGTTATTTTAATTTTATTAGTTATTAGTTTAGTCATTAGTTTTTTTGTTTATTAGTTAGTTATTAGTTTAGGTTTAGTTATTAGTTATTAGTTCATTAGTTTTATTAGTTTCATTAGTTAGTTAGTTTATTAGTTTTACTTTAGTTATTAGTTTATTATTTTATTTAGTTTATTTGGTTTAGTTTGTTAGTTTAGTTAGTTTTATTAGTTATTATTAGTTAGTTATTAGTTTATTAGTTTATTATTTTTATTATTATAGTTATTATTATTATTATTATTAGTTAGTTTATTATTAATTTGTTAGTTTTAGTTATTTTTATTTTATTTTATTATTTTATTTAGTTTAGTTATTAATTAGTTAGTTTATTATTATTAGTTTTAGGTTTAGTTATTAGTTTAGTTAGTTTTTTAGGTTTATTAATTTTAGTTAATTAGTTTTTTAGTTTATTAGTTATTAGTTTATTTTTTTTTTTTATTAGTTATTAGTTATTAGTTATTAGTTTTAGTTAGTTATTAATTTATTAGTTTGATTAGTTTTAGTTATTTTATTTATTTAGTTTTAGTTATTATTAGATATTAATTTAGTTATTATTATTATTAGTTATTAGTTTTAGTTAGTTATTAGTTATTATTAGTTAGTTGGCTATTTATTTGATTAGTTAGTTTATTATTAGTAGTTTATTAGTTTTTATTAGTTATTAGTTATTAGTTTTATTAGATTAGTTTATTAGTTATTAAGTTTAGGATTTAGGTTTTTATTATTTAATATTAGTTAGTTTAGTTAATAGTTTTGTTATTATTATTATTCATTATTTTAGTTATTAGTTAGTTATTAGTTTATTAGTTTTATTAGTTTTTAGTTTAGTTAGGTTATTAGTTAGTTTTAATGTTAATGTAATGGGATAATGTTATAATGTGATAATGTAATGGGATAATGTTATAAATATTAATAGATGTGGAGATAGAATTATAGCTTTAAAGATTATTGTTAGTACTAAGATTATCAATGTTATAAGTGTTTATGCTCCTCAAGTAGGTTTGGATGTAAGCTCAAAAGAAAATTTTTGGAATGAATTAGAGGGATTAATACAAAAGATATCTCTTGAAGAAAAAGTGTTTATTGGAGGAGATTTAAATGGACATGTTGGTAGAGTGGTAGAAGATTTTAAAATTGTTCATGGTGGTTATGGATTTGGAATGACTAATGAAGAAGGTAGGACTATATTAGATTTTTTCGTTGCTTATGATTTTGTAGTTGCTAATACTATATTTAAGAAAATAGATGAGCATATTATTACTTATAAAAATGGATCTAGTAAAATACAGATTGATTATTTTCAGATAAGAAAAATAGATCGTTTAGATTGTAAAGATTGTAAGGTCATTCCAAATGAAAGTTTAAGTACCCAACATCGATTGTTAGTTCTAGATTTTAAGATGAAAGATTATAGGAGGAAAAATAAATCAAATTATTATTCTAGGATTAGATGGGGACACTTAAAGAACATAAATAAAAATATTTTTAAGGGCAAGCTACAAGAGCTTAGAATTTGGGATGTTCATAAAAAAGCTAATGTTATGTGGGAAAAAGTAGCAAGTGAAATTAAACAAGTTGCTAAAAATGTACTTGGAGAATCAAAAGGAAAAGCTTCTTTTAATAAAAATAGTTGGTGGTGGAGTCAGAGTGGCAAGAAAAGATAAGAAATAAGAAGCATTGTTATAAAACTTGATTTAGATGTTAAAACTTGGAGAATTGGGAAAGATACAAAGTGGCCTGTAGAGATTCTAAGAAAGTAATATATGATGCAAAAAATTTAGCTTTTAGTGATTTATATAATAGATTAGATACCGAAGAAGGTGAAAGATGTATGTATAAATTAGCCAACCAAAGAGATAGGAAAAGTAAAGACCTAGCTCAAGTGAGGTGTATTAAGGATGAAGATAATAAAGTGCTTTTCTTAGAAAAGGATATTGAAAATAGGTGGATGAGATATTTTGATAAACTTTTCAATGAAGGATCTGAATGTACAATTGATTTTAGCAACCTTAATACCCTAAACAAAAATAGAGAATTTTATGTTTATCATCGTATTAGTAAATTTGAAGTTAGAGAATCTTTAAAGAAAATGAAATGTTGAAAAGCAGTAGGACCTAATAATATTCCAATAGAAGTGTGAAAATGTTTACGAGATCAAGGAATTTCTTGGTTTACAAATCTTTTTAATGTTATTTTAATGATTAAAAAGATGTGAGATGAGTGGAGAAAGAGTTTGTTGGTTCCTATATTTAAGAATAAAGGTGATGTACAAAATTTTGCAAATTATAGAGGAATTAAGTTAATGTGTCATACATTAAAATTATGGGAGAGAGTAATTGAGCATAGGTTACAATATGATACAAAAGTTTCTCACAATTAGTTTGGTTTCATGCAAGGTAGATCTACTATGGATTCTATACATTTGTTAAGAGGTTTGATGGAGAAGTATAGAGAAAGTTAGGAGGATATACATATGATATTTATTGATATAGAAAGCTTATGATAAAATTTCAAGAGATGTTCTTTGGAGAGTTCTAGAACAGAAAGGAGTTAATATTGGTTATATTCAAGTCATTAAGGATATGTATACTAGAGCTGTTACTTGTGTCCAAACATAAGGAGGATTGATAAAATATTTTCCCATTTCAATTGGATTACATCAAGGATCATCTTTAAGCCCTTATCTTTTTTGCTTTAGTTATGGATGTTCTTACTAGGCATTTACAGGAAGATGTATCTTGGTGTATGCTTTTTGCTAATGACATTCTTCTTGTTGATAAGATTAGAGAGGGAGTCCAAGAGATACTTGAATTATGGAGGTCAACATTAGAGTCTAAAGGTTTTCATTTAAGTAGATCTAAAATTGAATATATGGAGTGTAATTTTAGTTGTAGAAGTTTTAGTGGTAGTGTTATGACATTAGGTGAACAAGTCATTAATAAGAGTGAGCGATTCAGATATTTAGGCTCTATTATTCAAAATGATGGTGAAATAGATGGAGATGTTATTAGTAGAATTCAAGTTCAATGGTTGAAGTTCAGGAATGCATCTGGTCTATTGTGTGATTGAAAAGTTCCACTTAAACTTAAGGGAAAATTTTATGAGATGATGGTAAGACCTGCAATGACTTATGGTGCAAAATGTTGGCCAATAAAAGAGAAGCATAAGACTAAGTTAAGTGTTACAGAGATGAGGATTCTTAGGTGGATGAGTGGCTTTACTCTTAGAGCAAATAAGTATGTTCTGAAAAGGTTAGAGTTGTGGTAGATAAGATTAGAGAGAGTCTCCTTAGATGGTTTGTCCACATAAAGCGTAGGCCGTTCGATGACCTAGTTAGAGAGTAGATGCATTAGATTTGCCTTATGTTAAGAAAGGTAGAGGTAGACCTAAACAAACTTGGTTAAGATGTATAAAAAATGACTTTAGTATACTTGAATTAAATGAGAATTTGACACGTAATAGGACATAATGGAGACGAAGGATTCATGTAGCCAACCCCACTTAGGGGGATAAAGGCTTGTTGTTGTTGTTGTTGTTGTTGTTGTTGTTATTGTTGTAGGTTATTAGTTAGTTTAGTTATTAGGATTATTAGTTATTTGTTATTAATTATTTTTAGTTAGTTATTAGTTTTATTATTATTAGTTAGGTTATTATTATTAGTTTTAGTTATTAGTTTTATTAATTAGTTTTAGTTATTAGTTATTAGTTTTAGTTTTAGTTATTATGCTTAGTTATTAGTTTACTTTTTTATTAGTTATTAGTATAGTGTTATTATTAGTTTTTAGTTAGTTAGTTAGTTAGTAAGATAGTTTATTTATAAGATTTAGTTTTATTTATTATGTAGTTATTATATTTTTATTAGTTTTTTATTTATTAACTATTAGTTATTAGTTAGTTTATTATTTTATTACTAGTTATTAGTCATGTTATTATTGTTTAGTTTTAGTTAAGTTATTATATTTAGTTTTATTTGTTAGTTTTATGTTTATTAGTTTAATTATTTAGTTTATTATTATTAGTTTTTAGTTTTAGTTATTATTAGTTAGTTATTATTAGTTTAATAATTTATTAGATTCATTAGGTTTAAGATTTACTTAGTTATTAGTTTAGTTATTATTTATTATTAGTTAGTTATTATTAGTTTTTAGTTATTAATTTTAGTTATTAGTTTAGTTATTATTAGTTATTAGTTAGTTAGTAAGTTTATTTATTTGGTTATTATTAGTTAATTATTATTGTTTATTAGTTATTAGTTATTAGTTTAGTTATTATTTAGTGTTTTAATTAGTTATTAGTTATTAGTTATTTAGTTATTTAGTTATTTAGTTTTTATTAGTTCATTAGTTTAGTTATTTAGTTATTCAGTGTTATTATTAGTTATTAGTTTAGTTATTACTTAGTTTTTATTAGTTAGTTAGTTAGTTTATTAATTATTAATTTTAGTTAGTTATTATTAGGTAGTTAGTTTTTACTTATTAGTAAGTATTATTAGTTATTATTTTATTAGTTTATTATTATTAGTTATTTAATAATTAGTTACTAGTTATTATTAGTTTTGTTATTATTTTTATTAGTTATTAGTTATTTTTAATATTAGTTATTAGTTTTATTATTTATTAGTTATTATTATTAATTTTATGATTAGTTATTCATTTTTTAGTTATTAGTTTAGTTATTATTAGTTATATAGTTATTAGTTATTAGTTATTAGTTTTTAGTTAGTTATTAGTTATTAGTTATTTAGTTATTATTAGTTTTGTTTTAGTTATTATTAGTTATTATTAGTTTTAAGTTTATTAGGTTTATTATTTAGTTTATGTTTTAGTTTTTAGGTTTTATTGTTTATTAGTTATTAGTTTAGTTATTATTATTAGTTTGAGCTTAGTTATTATTATTTATTTAGTTTGGCTAGTTATTTAGTTATTAGTTATTTGTTTTAGTTAGTTTATTAGTTTATTAGTTAGGTTTTATTAATTATTAATTATTTATTAGTTTATTAGTTATTTATTTATTTATTAGTTAGTTATCTTATTATTTATTAGGTTTAGTTATTAGTTTTATTAGTTTATTATTATTAGTTATTAGTTTTAGCTTTTAGTTTATTAATTTTATTTAGTTATTATTAGTTTGTTTTATGTTTAGTTATTAGTTTTAGTTTTAGGTTTTTATTATTTAGTTATTATTTATTAGTTAGCTAGTTAGTCTCTTATTATTAGTTTTATTAGTTATTAGTTTATTAGTTTTTATTAGTTTTATTAGTTAGTTTATTATTTAGTTTTTCAGATTTATTAATATTATTATTTAGTTGTTAGGTTTTTAGCTAGTTATTATTAGTTATTAGTTTTAATTTATTAGTTATTTTGGTTTTATTAGTTGTTAGTTATTATTAATTAGTTTTAGTTTCAGGTTTTAGGTTTTTTAGTTACTAGTTATTTAGTTTGTTTAGTTTTGGTTTTAAGTTTTAATTAGTTTTATTTAGTTATTAGATTTTTTAGTTAGTTTTATTTTTTAGTTTTATTATTATTATAAATAATATTATTATTATTAGTATTAGTTAGTTAGTTAGTTAGTTTTTATTCTATTAGTTAGTTTTATTTAGTTAGTTTAGTTTATTATTAGGTTTAGTTTTTATTAGTTTATTTATTATTAGTTATATTAGTTTAGTTTATTAGTTTGATTAGTTTTTATTATTTTTATTATTATTTTATTATTATTATTATTATTTTATTATTATTAGTTAGTTAGTTATTTTTATTTTATTAGTTAGTTTTTTTAGTTAGTTTAGTTTATTATTAGGTTTAGTTTTTATTAGTTTATTTGTTATTAGTTATATTAGTTTAGTTTATTAGTTTGATTAGTTTTTAGTTTTATTATTTAAGGTTTATTATTATTAGGTTATTATTAGTTACTTTTATTATTATTAGTTAGTTTTATTAGTTTTTAATAGTTATTAGTTTAGTTATTAGTTTTTAGGTTTAGTTTATTAGTTATTTATTATTAGTTATTAGTTTATTAGTTTAGGTATTTAGTTTTTGTTAGTTATTATTATTATTATTAGTTAGTTTTTAGGTTAGTTTTTTATTAATTATTAATAGGTTTATTATTTATTATTTTTTAGGTTTTAGTTTTAGTTTTTAGTTTATTAGTTTATTATTATTAGTTTTTAGTTATTATTATTAGGTTTTGATTATTATTATTTGTTATTAGTTATTAGTTATTATTAGTTTTATTTATTTATTAGTTATTAATTATTAGTTATTAGTTTAGTTTTTATTTAGTTATTATTATTAGTTTTTAATTAGGTTTTATTATTAGTTAGTTAATTATTTGTTATTAGTTTAGTTAATTAGTTATTATTAGTTTAGTTATTATTATTAGTTATTAGGTTTTTAGTTAGTTATTATTAGATTTAGTTATTATTAATTTTATTAGTTAGTTATTAGTTATTATTAATTAGGTTATTAGTTTATTATTAATTATTAGTTTAGTTTTATTAGTTACTTATTAGTTATAGCTAGTTTTATTATTAGTTATTATTATTTTATTATTATTAGTTACTTTTTAGTGCTTTTAGTTATTAGTTTTATTATTACTTATTATTTTTTTATTTTTTATTAGTTTTTATTAGTTATTATTATTTTTACTACTTAGTTATTATTAGTTAGTTACTAGTTATTTAGTTATTAGTTAGTTATTATAGTTATTATTATTATTATTTTTTTTATTAGTTATTAGTTTTCAATTTTTGTATTATTAGTTATTAGTTATTATTATTGTAGTATAGTTTAGTTATTATTAGTTATTAGTTATTACTTTATTTTATTAGTTATTATTTTATTATTAGTTATTTATTAGTTAGTTTTATTTATTAGTTTAGTTTAGTTATTATTTATTTTTTATTAGTTATTATATTAATTTTAGTTGTTATGATTATTATTATTATTATTATTATATTATTATTATTATTATTGTTATTATTTTAGTTTTATAGTTTATTAATTTATTATAATTGTTTGTATTTATTATTAGTTTTTTAGTTTATTATTAGTTAGTTAGTTTAGTTATTAGTTATTTATCTAGTTTATTATTATTAGGTTTAAGTTTAGGTTTAGTTATTTGTTAGTTTTAGTTTAGTTATTTAGTTATTAGTTAGTTAGTTTAGTTAGTTTTTTTAATTATTAGTTTATTATTATTAGTTACTTATTATTATTATGAGTTAGTTAGTTATTATTAGTTTTGTTTATTATTAGTTTTATTAGTTTAATTTTATTAGTTTATTAGTTTATAAGTTATTAGTTAGTTATTATTATTATTAGTTATTAGGTTTATTAGTTTATTTATTTATTTACTATTATTATTAGTACTATTATTGGTTTTTAGTTATTAGTAGTTGTATTAGTTAGTTAGTTAGTTCATTAGTTTATTAGTTTATTTAGTTATTAGTTTAATTATTATTTTATTATTTAGTTAATTATTAGTTTTAGTTAATAGTTAGTTATTTAGTTATTAGTTTTATTAGTTTAGTAATTAGTTATTAGTTTAGTTATTAGTTAGTTTATTATTTTCTATGATTTTAGTTATTTATTTTTATTAGTTTTTAGTTATTATTAGTTTTTTTATTAGTATTATTAGTTATTATTAGTTAGTTTTATTATTATTGGTTTTACTAGTTTTAGTTTATTTATTAGTTATTAGTTATTATTAGTTTAGTTATTAGTTTAGTTTTTAGTTATTATTAGTTTAGTTATTAGTTTATTAGTTATTAGTTTATTTATTTTTTAGTTATTAGTTTTATTATTAGTTATTTTTTTAGTTTATTAGTTAGTTATTATAGTTACTAGTTATTATTATTAGTTTTCAGGTGGATTAGTTATTAGTTTAGTCAGTTTAGTTATTAGTTTAGTTTTATTAGTTTTTAGTTAGTTATTTAGTTTATTATTTAATTATTCTCATTAGTTATTTATTATTATTAGTGTTATTTATTATTTTAGTTATTAATTATTAATTTATTAGTTATTTTTATTATTAGTTTTTATTTATTAATTTTAGTTATTATTTTTAGTTAGTTATTAGTTAGTTTTATTATTAATTATTTATTTACTAGTTTATTAGTTTAGTTATTAGGTTTTATTAGTTATTTAGTTTTGTTATTTTTATTAGTTATTATTTATTATTTATTAGTTTAGAAGTTTATTATTTTTCAGTTTATTAGGTTTATTACTATTATTTATTAATTTAGTAATTATTTTTAAGTTTTAGTTAGTTTTAGTTAATGTTTTATTTATTTATTAGTTATTATTATTAGTTAGTAATTATTTTATTAGTTTCTTATTTTTCATTATTAACTTTTAATTTTATTTAGTTATTAGTTTAGTTTATTAGTTAGTTATTATTAGTTATATTAGTTTTGTTAGTTATTATTATTAGTTATTAGTTAGTTAGTTAGTTATTATTAGTTTTTTTATTAGTTTTAATTTTTTATTAGTTTTTTAGTTAGTTTTATTATTTATTTGTTAGTTAGTTTATTATTAATTTCTTATTAGTTTATTAGTTTAGGTTCTTAATTTTAGTTTAATAGTTTTTTTTATTAGTTAGTGTAGTTATTAGTTATTTATTTTATTATTAGTCATTAATTATTAGTTTAATTTCTTATTATTATTTATTTTATTATTAGTTTTAGGTTTAGGTTTATTAGTTTTTTAGTTATTAGTTTTATTAATTTTTATTATTAGTTATTAGTTTATTCATTTTTTATTTTATTAATTAGTTATTATTATAATTTATTTCTAGTTTAGTTATTTTAATAGTTCATTATTAGTGGTTAGTTATTATTATTACTTTTTTAGTTTAGTTATTAGTTATTAGTTTATTTAGTTTTTATTAGTTTATTAGTTTAGTTATTATTAGTTAGTTTTAATTTGTTTGTTATTAGGTTTAGTTGTTAGTTTAGTTAATTTTATTAGTTAGTTTATTTATTAATTTATTATTAGTTTATTAGTTTATTATTTTAGTTTTAGTTAGTTATTTAGTAATTATTATTAGTTTAGTTATTTAATAGTTTATTATTATTAGTTATTAGTTATTATTAGTTAGTTAGTTTTTAATTGATATTTTAGGTTATTAGTTAGTTTTTATTAGTCTATTAGTTTATTAGTTTATTATTAGTATTAGTTAATTATTTATAAGTTAGTTTTATTAATTAGTTTTATTAGTTTTATATTATTAGTTTATTAGGTTATTAATTTATTAATGTTTTATGTTCTCTTAGTTGTTAGTTTTATTTTATTTATTAGGTTTTAGTTTTATTTGTCTTATTATTAGTTATTTAGTTAGTTATTAGTTTTATTAATTTTATTAATTATTATTAGTTTATTAATTTAGTTATATTATAATTTAGTTGTTATTATTATTAGTTTTTAGTTAGTTATTTAGTTAGATATTATTTATTAGTTATTAGTTTATTAGTTTAGTTGTTAGTTAGTTAGTCTAATTAGTTATTATTTTTTTATTAGTTAGTTTAGTTAGTTATTAGTTTTTTTATTCATTAGTTTATTAGTTATTAGTTTAATTATTTGTTAGTTTATTAGTTTATTAGTTTTATTAGTTTTAGTTATTAGTTTAGTTAGTTAATCATTAGTTTAGTTTTATTAGTTTTATTTACTTATTAGTTTAGCTTTTTTTAGTTAGTTAGTTTATTATTTTATTAGTTTAGTTTATTATTAGTTAGTTTAGTTAGTTATTAGTTATTAGGTTTAGTTATTACTATTTAGTTATTTAATTAGTTTTTAGTTTAGTTATTAAGTTTAGTTTAGTTATTAGTTATTATTATTCTTAGTTTTATTAGTTTTATTTAGTTAGCTATTAGTTAGTTTTAACTTATTAATTATTAGTTATCAGTTAGTTTATTTAATTATTAGTTAGTTATCAGTTTTAGTTTTTTAGTTTAGTTAGTTGGATTTTTTAGTTTAGTTAGTTATTACTTTGTTAGTTTTAGTTTTAGTTTTTAGTTTTTAGTTAGTTAGTTATTTTTTTAAGTTTATTAGTTTGGTTATTTTATTAGTTAGTTTTATTAGTTTTAGTTAGTTTTATTAGATTATTAGGTTTAGTTAATTGTTTATTAGTTATTAGTTTTGTTTATATATTAGTTATTAATTTATTAGTTATTAGTTTAGTTTAGTTATTAGTTAATACTTATTAGTTATTAGTTTATTAGTTCTTATTAGTTAGTTATTAGTTAGTTAGTTAAGTTTAGTTATTAGTTTTATTTAGTTTTTATTGTTTGTTTAGTTTATTAGTTTTTAGTTACTTTCATTTTAGTTATTATTAGGTTATTATTAATTTTATTATTAGTTTGGTTAATTTAGTTAGTTTTATTATTAGTTATTATTTTATTAGTTTTAGTTTTTAGTTATTATTATTAGTTATTAGTTATTGCTAATATTTAGTTTTTAGTTTTATTATTTATTATTACTTATTATTATTAGTTATTATTAGTTTTATTAGTTTATTATTATTAGTTAGTTTTATTAGTTATTTTAGTTAGTTATTTAGTTTTATTAGTTATTATAGGTTAGTTTTCTATTTTTAGTCTAGTTTAGTTAGTTATTTAGTTATTATTTTTAGTTGTAGTTATTTTAATATTTTGTTTTTAATTAGTAATTAGTTAGTTTTATTAGTTTAATATTTATTAGTTTTATTAGTTAGTTTTTTTTAGTTTTATTAGTTTAGTTTAGTTATTAGTTTATAAGTTTTATTAGTTATTATTAGTTTTTAGTTTATTAATTATTATTAGTTAGGTTATTTATTTTTTCTTAGTTTTTATTATTTGTTAGTTATTATTATTATTTGGTTATCTTATTAGTTATTAATTTTAGTTTAGTTATTTAATTATTATTTTATTTTATTATTAATTAGTTAATTGGTTATTTATTAGTTTTATTATTTAGTTTATTAATTTTATTTATTATTTATTAGTTTAGTTTATTGGTTATTAGGTTTTAGTTATTAATTTTATTATTTTTTTATTTTTATTATGAGTTAGTTAGTTTTATATTATTGGTTTAGTTATTTAGTTTTATTATTATTTATTAGTTAGTTTTCTTTTATTTAGTTTAGTTCTTAGTTTTATTTTATTATTATTTATATTTATTAGGTTAGTTTTCATTTTTTATTAGTATTAGTATAGTAATTATTTTAGTTTAAATTAGTTTGTTTTAGTTAGTTTTAGTTATTATTTTTTTAGATTTTATTAGTTTAGTTAATAGTTAATAGTTAGTTAGTTTAGTTATTTTTATTTTAGTTATTAGTTTAGTTATCAATTATTAATAGTTAGTTACTTATTATTAGTTTTAGTTTATTAGTTATCAATTAATTTAGCTATTAGTTTAGTTATTAATTAAGTTATTAGTTAGGTTATTATTTAGTTATTATTAGTTTTATTTAGATATTAGTTATTAGTTTTATAAGTTATTTATAGTTAGTTAGTTATTAGTTATTATAATTACATTATTAGTTTATTATTAGTTATTATTAAGTTATTATTATTTATTAATTTTTGTTATTATTTCTTAGTTTAGTTGTTTAGTAAGTTTTATTATTTTAGTTATTTTGTTTATTAGTTATTTAGTTAGTTTATTATTAAGTTTCTTTTTTAGTTATTAGTTATTAGTTTCATTAGTTTTGTTATTATGTTTAGTTATTTATTATTAGTTTAGTTAGTTATTTTATTAGTATGTTTTTTAGTTTAGTTAGTTTATTAGTTAGTTTAGTTTTTAGTTTTAGTTATTAGTTATTATTTATTAGTTAGTTTTTATTAGTTATATTATTTATTTATTAGTTTAGTGTTATTAGGTTTATTAATTATTAGTTAGTTAGTTATTAGTTTATTATTAATTTATTAATTTAGATATTAGTTATAAGTTATAAGTTTTTATTAATTAATCATAAGTTAGTTTTTATTTTTGTTATTATTTAGGTTTAGTTAGTTTTAGTTATTAGTTATTTTTAAGTTTTTATTAGTTATTATTATTATTAGTTATTAATTTATTTAGTTTAATTATTTATTATTAGTTAGTTATTTTATTTAGTTTTATTAGTTATTAGTTTTTAATTATCATTACTAATTTTTTAGTTTAGTTCATTAGTTATTTATTAATTCTTAGTTTAGTTATTAGTTTAGTTACTATTAGTTAGTTAGTTTAGTTTAGTTAGTTATTTATTTTTAGTTTTTTGTTTTTTTATTAGTTTAGTTATTAATTTATTAGCTATTAGTTATTATTAGTTAGTTATTTAGTTTAGTTATTATAAGTTAGTTATTATTAGTTATTAGTTAGTTAATTTTTAGTTTATTAGTTTAGGTTTTTAGTTTAGTTTAGTTATTAGTTATTTAGTTTTTATTATTAGGTTTTAAGTTTTTAATTAGTTTTAGTTATTAGTTTATTGGTTAGTTTTTATTTTAGTTAGTTTATTTAGTTTATTTTATTTTATTTATTATTATTATTATTAGTTTATTATTAATTAATTTATTAGGTTTTATTAGTTTATTATTATTATTATTATTTGTTAATATTATTAGTTATTAGTTTATTAGGTTTATTAATTTAGTTCACTTATTAGTTATTAGTTAGTTCTAGTTTATTAGTTTTATTAGTTATTTAGTTTTTAGTTTTATTAGTTTATTAGATTATTAGTTTTATTAGTTTTTTATTAGTTAGTTATTTATTATTTAGCTTTTTTTTAGTTTCTTTTATTATTAGTTTATTTTGTTTTTAGTTAGTTTAGTTATTTAGTTTTATTAGGTTTATTATTAGTTATTTTAGTTTTTATTTAGTTTTTTTATTAGTTTTATTATTTAATTATAAATATTAGTTATTAATTATTATTAGTTATAATTAGTTTTTATTAGTTTATATTAGTTATTAGTTTAGCTTTTAGTTTATTAGTTAGTTAGTTATTAGTTATTATTTATTTTATTATTAGTTTAGTTATTATTTTTTAGTTTTATTAGTTATTTATTAGTTTCATTTTTATTAGTTGTTAGATAGTTATTATTATTAGTTTTAGTTATTATTTGTTAGGCCTTAGTTAGTTTATTATTAGTTATTAGTTATTAGTTATTAGTTTTAGTTAGGTTATTTATTTATTAGTTATTTAGTATAGTTATTATTATTATTAGTTTTAGTTTATTTGTTTATTAGTTTTTTAGGCTTTATTATTAGTTAGTTTAGTTAGTTTTATAATTTATTAGTTTAGTTATTTAGTTTATTATTATTAGTTATTATTAGTTAGTTTAATTTATTTTATTAGTATTAGTTATTATTAGTTATTAGTTTATTAGTTTAGTTAGTTTTATTAATTTTTAGTTTTTATTTAGTTATTAATTTTTTAGTTTATTATTAGTTTATATAATTAGGTTTTATTAATTATTAGTTAATTTTAGTTATTAGTTATTATTAGTTTTATTATTTTTCTTAGATTATTAGTTTATTAGTTATTATTTAGTTATTAGTTTAGTTATTAGTTTTAAGTTATTAGTTTTGTTTATTACTTATTAGTTTAGTTATTTAATTTATTTATTAGTTATTTTAGTAGTTAGTTTTAGTTTTATTAGTAATTATTATTATTATTATTATTATTATTATTATTATTAGTTTAGTTATTATTTAGTTATTAGTTTTATTAGTTTTTTAGTTTATTAGTATAAGTTATTATCAGTTATTAGTTTTATTATTTTATTATTGGTTATTATTTAGATTTTATTTATTTTAGTTATTTTATCTAGTTATTATTATTAGTAATTAGTTTAATAGTTTATTATTGTTAGTTATTAGTTTAGTTCTAATTATTAGTTTATTAGGTTTATTATTAATTTTTATTAGTTCATTAGTTAGTTTAGTTTTTTTTTATTTATTAGTTTATTAATTAAGTTTTTTAGTTAGTTATTAGTTATTTTTATTAGCTTATTTAGTTTTTATTATTAGTTATTAGTTAGTTATTTATTATAAATTTAGTTTAATTAGTTCTTTAGTTATTAGGTTTAGTTAGTTATTATTAGTTATTAGTTATTAGTTATTAGTTTATTAGTTAGTTAGTTTATTTAGTTTTTAGTAGTTATTGGTTATTAAAATTAGTTTTAGTTTTATTAGTTATTAATTTTTAGTTTTAGTTATTATTAGGTTTAGGTTTAGGTTTAGTTATTAGTTGGTTACAAATTTTAGTAGTTTATTATTATTATTTTAGTTATTATTAGTTTATTATTAATAGTTATTTATTTTATTAGTTTCGTTATTAGTTAGTTATTAGTTTAATTATTTATTTAGTTATTATTATTAGTTTTAGTTATTAGTTATTAGTTAGTTTGTTTTATTATTTAGTTTTAGTTTTAGTTTGTTTTTATTAGTTATTAGTTTAGTTAGTTTTATTAGTTTATTACTTATTTTAGTTATTATTTATTAGTTTATATTATTATTATTATTATTATTTATGTAAATTTTTTAATAATTATTAGTTTGTTTAGTTATTATATTACCATTTAATTATCAGTTAGTTATTAATTAGTTAGTTTTTATTAGTTTAGTTATTTATTATTAGTTATTATTTATTAGTTATTTATTATAAGTTTATTAGTTTTATTTAGTTTATTTAGTTTTATTATTTTATTAGTTTATTAGTTTAGTTTTATTAGTTAGTTAGTTTATCATTATCTAGTTTTAGTTTTATTATTTTTTAGTTTTTCATTAGGTTTAGTTTAGTTATTTAATTACTATTAGTTAGTTATTAATATTATTAGGTTATTAGTTTTTTGTTTTATTAGTTATTAGTTATTATTTATTATAAGTTTTAATATTAGTTATTTAGTTATTAGTCTTTAGTTATTATTATTAATTTATTAGTTTTTATTTAGTTTTAGTTTTTTAGTTTTTAGTTATTAGTTATTATTAGTTTGGTTATTTAGGTTATTAGTTTAGTTAGTAATTAGTTATTAGTTTTATTAGTTCTTAATTATTAGTTTAATTATTTGTTTAGTTATTATTAGTTATTTAGTTATTAGTATTAGTTATTAGTTTATTATTATTAGTTACTATTATTTAGTTAGTTAGTCATTAGTTATAGCCAGTAGTTTAGGCTTAGTTACTTATTCTTAGTTAGTTAGTAAATATTTAGTTATTACTTAGTTATTATTAGTTAGTTTATTATTGGTTATTAGTTTATTAGTTAGTTATTAGATTTTACTTAGTTTTTTTTTTTATTATTAATTTTAGTTATTAATTAGTATTAGTAATTTAGTTTATTAGTTATTAGTTATTAGTTTTATTAGTTTAGTTAGTTATTATTAGTTATTAGTTTAGTGTTCTTATTAGTTAGTTTATTATTATTATTATTTGTTTAGTATATTTATTTTTAGTTATTTTTTTATTTAGTTTTATTAGTTAGTTATTTTTTTAGTTAGGTTTATTAGTTAGTTGTTTTATTTATATTAATGATTATTTATTTATTAGTTTTTTATCAATTTTATTATTTAAGAGTTATTATTAGTTATTATTAATTATTAGTTTAGTTATTTATATTATTTATTAATTTAGTTAGTTAGTTTATTTATTAGTTATTATTAGTTTAGTTATTAGGTATTATTTTTAGTTATTAGTTTTTATTAGTTATTAGTTAGTTAGTTATTAATTTTAATTTATTACTTTAGTGTTTTAGTTTTATTTTATTAGTTTTATTATTTATTAGTTATTAGTTTAGTTATTTTATTAGTTTAATAGTTATTTGGCTATTAGTTATTAGTTATTTATATTTATTAGTTATTTAGTTTATTAGTTTATTTATTAGTTGGTTTAGTTATTTTAGTTTCATTATTAGTTCTTACTTATTTAGTTATTATTATTATTATTATTATTATTTATTATTATTATTATTAGTTATTATAAGATATTAGTTATTTATTATTTATTAGTTTTGTTATTAGTTAGTTTTATTATTATTTTAATTATTAATTATTAGTTATTACTAGTTAATTTAGTTTACTTATTAGTTATTATTATTAGTATATTAGTTTAGTGGTTAGTTTTATTAGTTTTATTAGTTATTAATTTAGTTTTAGTTTTTAGTTATTATTATTTAGTTATTATTTATTATTAGTTAGATATTATTAGTTATTAGGTTACGTTATTAGGTTTATTTAGTTAGCTTTCTTAGTTATTAGTTTAGTTAGTTTTTTAATTTATTAAGTTTTATTTTTTAGTTAGTTATTAGTTATTAGTTAGTTATAATTAATTTTTATTTTATTATTAATTTTTTATTTTATTATTAATTATTATTATTAGTTGTAAATTATTAGTTTTAGTTTTTTTTTTTTTATTTTTATTTTATTATTTGTTTTATTATTAGTTTAGTTATTTAGTTATTATTTAATTAGTTATTATTTACTTATTTTAGGTTTATTTTAATTATTATTAGTTAGTTATTTAGTTTTATTTTATTTATTTTTTTATTATTAGTTATTAGTTATTAGTTATTATTATTATTAGTTATTAGTTATTAGTTATTATTATTATTATTAGTTATTACTTTAGTTATTAGTTATTACTTCTTAATTATTAGGTTTTATTAGTTATTTATTAATTTTATTTATTTAATTAGGTTTTCTTAATTATTATAAGTTTTATTAGTTTATTAGTTTTTTATTAGTTTAGTTATTATTAATTTATTAGTTTATTAGTTTAGTTATTAGTTAGGTTTATTAATTATTAGTTTATTTAGTTTTATTAGTTATTAATTTAGTTTTTATTTATTTTTATTAGTTATTAGTTATTTAGTTTATTAGTTTATTTTAGTTAGTTTTATTTATTTTTAGTTAGTTATTAATTATTATTAGGTTTATTAGTTATTGAGTTTGGTTTTTATTTTACTTATTAAGTTATTATTAGTTATTATTTATTAAGTTTATTAGTTTTTTAGTTTATTAGTTTATGTAGTTTTAGTTATTAGTTAATTATTAGTTTAGTTATTATTTATTTTTTTTAGTTTTAGTTTAGTTATTAGTTAGTTTACTTTTATTATTAGTTATTAGTTAGTTTAGTTTTTTATTTTAGTTATTAGTTATTACTTTATTAGTTTATTAGTTCTATTAGTTAGTTTATTAGTTTAGTTTTATTAGTTAGTTTATTTTTAGTTTTATTTGTTATTAGTATAGATATTTATTTAATTATTTGTTATTACTTTATTATTATTTTAGCTATTTAGTTGTTATAGTTTTATTAGTTATTTATTAGTTAGTTTAGTTATTAGTTATTAGTTTATTAATTTTATTATTATTATTATTATTATTATTTATTATTTATTATTTATTATTTATTATTCTTAGTTTTTAGTTAGTTATTAGTTATTACATTATTATTAGATATTATTTTTATTAGTTTAGTTAGTTATTTAGTTTTTAAGTAGTTATTAATTTTTATTAGTTATTAGTTTTATTAGTTAGTTAGTTTATTATTTTTTTAATAGTTATTAGTTTATTTATTAGTTATTAGTTTTAGTTAGATATTATTATTAGTTTTTAGTTTAGTTTTATTTAGTTATTATTAGTTATTAATTTTTTATTAGTTAGTTAGTTATTATTTATTATTAGTTATTAATTTAGTTATTTAGGTTTATTTATTAGTTCACCTATTTTAGTTTTATTATTTAATTTTAGGTTTTAGTTTAGTTAGTTATTAGTTAAGTTATTAGTTTTATTATTAGTTATTAGTTTTTTATTAGTTTTAGTTATTAGTTATTATTAGTTATTATTATTTTTATTAGTTTAGGTTTAGGTTTTAGTTTTATTATTAGTTTTAGTTTGTTAGTAAGTTTTATTAGTTAGTTATTAGTTTATTTAGTTTTAATTTTATTAGTTAGTTTATTATTATTAGTTATTAGTTTTTAGGTTTTAGTTTATTATTATTAGTTTAGTTATTATTAGTTATTAGTTTATTTATTTATTTAATAATATTATTATTAGTTTAGTTATTATTTTAGTTATTAGTTTCCTATTATTATTAGTTTATTAATTTTATTAGTTATTTGTTTAGTTATTTTTTATTAGTTTATTATATTTAAGTTTATTAGTTTAGGTTATTATTAGTTTTATTAGTTTTAGTTTAGTTATTAGTTTAATTTTTATTATTATTATTAGGTTATTAGTTATTAGTTAGTTATTTTATTTATTAATTATTAGTTAGTTATTTAGTTATTTAGTTCTTAGTTTTAGTTTTATTATTATTAGTTTAGTTTTATTAGTTTTAACTTTATTCTTAGTTATTAGTTTATTTTATTTTAGTTATTAGTTTAGTTATTATTAGTTTATTAATTTTATTATTAATTTTATTATTATTATTATTTTATTAGTTTAGTTAATTTATTAGTTTATTAGTTTATTACTTTTTGGTTGTTAGTTATTATTATTAGTTATTATTTTAATTATTTAGTTTAGGTTTTTATTATTATTAGTTATTAGTTTAGTTTTATTTAGTTTGTTAGTTCAAGTATTTATAGTTATTAGTTATTATTAGTTATTAGTTTAGTTATTGTTATAGTTAGTTATTTTATTATGATTTAGTTATTTAGTTTATTAGTTTATTATTCATTAGTTAGCTAGTTTTATTAGTTTAGTTAGTTATTATTTAGTTATTAGTTATTATTATTTATTAGTTATTAGTTTATTAGTTAGTTATTTTTATTAGTTTAGTTTAGTTTATTAGTTATTAGTTATTTGTTTAGTTTATTAGTTATTAGTTATTAGTTAGTTAGTTTAGTTTTAGTTAGTTTAGTTTATTAGTTTTTTTTAGTTTATTATTATTAGTTATTATTTTTGTTAGTTTATCATTAGTTAGTTATTAATTATTTATTAGTTTTGTTATTATTAGTTAGTTTTTTGTTTAGTTTTATTTGTTTTAATTAGTTAGTTTTATCAATTTTTTTTAATTATTAGTTTTTAGTTAGTTAGTTAGTTTAGTTATTTTTGTGTTTAGTTTTTATTTAGTTTAGTTATTATTAGTTAGGTTTTATTATTATTATTAGTTTATTAGTTATTAACTATTAGTATATTAGTTTAGTTTTTTAATTTTAGTTAGGTTACTAGTTATTAGTTTATTTATTATCTCATTAGTTTCTAGTTTATTAGTTAGTTATTATTAGTTTAATTTTATTAGGTTATTTTAGTTAGTTTATTATTATTAGTTTTAGTTAGTTAGTCTAGTTTTTACTTATTAGTTATTATTTTATTTTTACTTAATTTTCTTATTAGTTAGTTATTTAGTTAGTTATTAGTTTAGTTATTAGTCTATTATTTATTAGTTAGTTATTTAATTAGTTTTAGTTTTTAGTTATTAGTTTTATTAGATAGTTATTATTATTAGTTTTAGTTATTTTAATTTTATTAGTTTAGTTTGTTAGTTATTAGTATAGTATTTTATTAGTTAGTTATTATTATTAGTTTAATTATTTAGTTTTATTTTCATTAGTTTAGTTTTTATTATTTATTATTAGTTAGTTTATTAGTTAGTTATTAGTTTAGTTTTATTATTAATTATTAGGTTATTATTAGTTAGTTATTTGTTTTATTATTTTAGTTTATTAATTATTAGTTATTAGTTAGTTTTATTAGTTATTATTATTTTTATTATTTTGTCATTATTATTATTATTAGTTAGTTAGTTAGGTTTATTAATTTTATTATTTTAGTTATTATTAGCTAGTTTTAATTTTGTTTAGTTTATTTATTATTATTAGCTAGTTTTAATTTTGTTTATTTTATTAGTTATTAGTTATTAGTTTTATTAATTTGTTGGTTATTAGCTAGTTTTTATTATTATTAGTTAGTTATTATTAGTTATTAGTTATTAGTTAGTTATTATTAGTTAGTTAGTTTTATTATTCATTTTAGTTAGTTATTAGTTAGTTATTAGTTTATTAGTTTATTAGTTATTATTTTATTAGTTTATTAGGTTTAGTTATTATGTTTTAAGTTAGTTAGATAGTAACTAGTTTTAGGTTAGTTTATTATTATTTTGTTAGTTTTATTTTTTATAAGTGTATTAGTTTTATTTTAGTTATTATTAGTTTTAGTTATTTATTTTAGTTATAATTTATTATTAGTTATTAGTTTAGTTATTTGTTTAGCTTCATTTAGTTATTTGTTTATTTTTTGTTAGTTTATTAGTTATTTTTAGTTATTAGTTATTAGTTATTAGTTTTTATTAATTATTAATTATTAGTTTTTTTAGTTTATTATTATTAGTTTTTTAGTTATTTGTAATTAGTTATTATTGATTAGTTATTTATTAGTTTTTTTATTATTTAGTTAGATTTTAGTTTTTAGTTATTATTAATTTAGTCTATATTAGTTTAGTTATTATTAGTTTTCTTAGTTTAGTTTGTTAGTTTAGTTATTTAGTTTAATTATTGGTTTAGTTAATAGTTATTATTAGGTTTAGGTTTTCAGTTATTAGGTTTTTAAGTTTAGTATAGTTATTAGTTTAGTTAGTTTTATTAGTTATTATTAGATTTATTATTAGTTATTAGTTTTAGTTTTTAGTTAGTTATTATTAGTTATTAGTTTAGTTATTATTATTATTAGTTATTAGTTAGTTATTATTGTTGGTTATTATTAATTATTAGTTTTTATTATTAATATATTAGTTTATTAGGTTTAGTTTTATTTTTTGTTTTTTACTTTTATTATTTATTAGTTTTTTATTTTTATTAGTTACTTTATTTATTAGTTTAGTTATTTATTTTTAGATAGTTAGTTTATTATTATTAGTTTTTGGCTTAGGTTTAGTTATTAGTTAGTTTTTAGTTTTATTATTAGTTTATTAGGTTTTAGTTTATTAGTTAGTTATTAGCTTAGTTTTAGTTAACTTAGTTCATTTATTAGTTTTAGTTTATTATTATTTAGTATTATTAATTTAGTTATTAGTTTATTAATTAGTTATTAGTTTTATTATTAGGTTTATTAGTTTTAGTTTTAGGTTAGATATTAATTATTAGTTTTATTAGGTTTTGATTTAGTTATTATTAGTTATTAGTTACTAATTTATTAGTTATTAGTTTATTTAGTTTTATTAGTTATTCAATCATTAGTTTAGTTATTAGTTTTATTGGCTAGTTCATTTGGGTTTAGTTAGTTATTAGTTTTTACTTTAGTTTAGTTTTTATTAGCTAGTTAATTAGGTTGTTAGTTAGTTATTAGTTAGTTAGTTTATTAGTTTAGTTATTAGGTATTAGTTAGTTTATTTTTATTTGTTATTAGGTGAGTTTTTAGTTATTAGTTATTTATGTTTAGTTAGTTATTAGTTTAGTTTAGTTAGTTTTTTTAGTTTAGTTTTTTAATTAGTTTATTTAGTTTTAGTTATTATTATTTAGTTATTAGTTTATTAGTTTTATTAGTTTATTAGTTTTATTAGTTTTAATTAGTTTTATTAGTTTTAGTTTTTAGTTTTATTTAGTTTTTATTAGTTAGTTATTTATTATTATTAAATTTTTATTAGTTAATTATTAGTTAGTTAGTTTTATTAATTAGTTAGTTTAGTTATTATTTAGGTTTTATTATTACTTATTTAGTTATTATTGGTTTAATTTTAATTATTATTAGTTATTATTAGTTCTTAATTTATTAGGTTTATTATTTTGTTTATGTTTTAGTTTTTAGGTTTTATTATTTATTATTTATTAGATTAGTTATTATTATTAGTTTTAGTTTAGTTATTATTAGTGTTATTTATTAATTATTAGTTTCAGTTAGTTTATTAGTTAGGTTTTATTAGTTATGCATTATTTATTAGTTTATTATTGTTTTTAGTTATTTTATTAGTTATTAGGTTTAGTCATTACTTTTATTAATTTATTACTTTTATTAGTTTATTATTATTAGTTATTAGTTATAAGTTTTAGCTTTTAGTTTACTAGATTTATTTAGTTATTATTAGTTAATTTTTAGTTTAGTTATTAGTTTTAGTTTTAAGTTTTTATTATTTAGTTTTTATTTATTAGTTAGTTAGATAGTTTATTATTATTAGTTTTATTAGTTATTAGTTTAGTTATTAAGTTTTATTAGTTATTAGTTTATTAGTTTATTAGTTTTTATTAGTTTTATTATTAGTTAGTTTAATATTTAGTTTCTTAGGTTTTATTATTATTATTATTTAGTTATTAGGTTTTTAGCTAGTTATTATTAGTTATTAGTTTTAATTTATTAGTTATTTAGGTTTTATTAGTTGTTTGTATTATTAGTTTATTTTAGTTTTAGTTTTTAGGTTTTTTAGTTATTATTATTAGTTATTTGTTATTTAGTTTATTTAGTTTTAGTTTATAGTTTTTAATTATTTTATTTAGTTATTAGGTTTTTTAGTTAGTTTATTTATTGATTTATTATTATTATTATTTATAATAATAATTATTATTATTAGTTAATTTTTATTTTATTAGTTAGTTTTTTTAGTTAGTTTAGTTTATTATTAGGTTTAGTTTTTATTATTCATTATTAGTTATATTAGTTTAGTTCATTAGTTTGATTAGTTTTTTGTTTTATAATTTTAGGTTTATTATTATTTGGTTATTATTTGTTATTTTTATTATTAGTTATTATTAGTTAGTTTTAATAGTTTTTCTTATTAGTTATTTATTAGTTTTTATTAGTTATTAGTTTAGTTATTAGTTAGTTATTAGTTTTATTAGTTATTAGTTTTTAGGTTTAGTTTATTAGTTTTAATTTTTTATTAGTTATTATTATTATTTGTTAGTTTTTTAGTTTATTATTAGTTAGTTAGTTATTAGTTAGTTTTTAGGTTAGTTTTTTATTAGTTATTATTAGCTTTATTATTTATTAGTTTTTTTAGGCTTTAGTTTTAGTTTTTAGTTTATTATTTCATTATTATTAGTTTTTAGTTATTAGTATTCGTTTTGATTATTTTTATTAGTTATTAGTTATTATTAGTTTTATTAGTTTATTAGTTATTAGTTATTAGTTTAGTTATTATTATTAGTTTTTAGTTAGTTTTTATTATTAATTAATTAGTTATCAGTTATTAGTTTAGTTGTTTAGTTATTATTAGTTTAGTTATTATTTTTAGTTATTAGGTTTTTAGTTAGTTATTATTAGTTTTTTAGTTTTAATTACTTTTAGTTATTAGTTAATTATTAGTTATTATTAGTTAGGTTATTAGTTTATTATTAGTTATTAATTTAATTTTATTAGTTATTTATTAGTTATAGTTAGTTTTATTATTAGTTATTATTACTTTATTATTTATTAGTTTAGTATAGTAATTATTATTATTATTATCAGTTAGTTAGTTATTAGTTTTATAAGTTATTAGTTTTATTATTATTTATTAGTTTTTTAGTTAGTTATTAGTTTTTATAAGTTTTAGTTTTCATATATTATTAGTAAGTTATTAGTTATTAGTAATTTAGTTATTAGTTAGTTATTATAGTTATTATTATGAGGTTTTTTATTAGTTATTAGTTATTAGTTTTTATTTTATTAATTATTAGTTTATTAATTATTATTAGTTATTAGTTTAATTAGTTATTATAATTAGTTATTAGTTTTAGTTATTAGTTATTAGTTATTAGTTTAGTTTTGTGGTTATATTTATTATTGGTTGGTTATTAGTTGGTTTAGTTTATAATTATTGGTTTTAGTTTATTATTAGTTGGTTATTTATTTTTGTCGGTTAGTTTTAATTATTTATTATTATTATTATTATTAATTATTATTATTATTATTATTATTAGAAGTTTAGTTTATTGTGATAGTTATTAGTTTTTTATTATTATTAGGCTTAATTTTATTAGTTATTTTAGTTTTATAGTTTATTAGTTTATTATTATTATTAATTATTTAGTTTATTATTAGTTATTAGTTTAATAATAACTAAACTAATAACTAACTAATAAACTAAACAAAAAAACTAATAATAATAATTAAAAACTAATAAATAATAAAACTATGTAAAATAAGTAACGAACTAACTAATAATAAATAATAAAACTAAATAAACTAATAACTAATAATAATAACTAATAAAACTAACTAACAACTAATAAAAATTGAAAACTAACTAATAACTAAAACTAAGTAAACATAAATAATAACTAGAATAAAACTAATAATAATAATATTAAAATAAATAAATAATAGTAACTAATAATAACTAACTAATAACTAATGTACCTAATAATAATAAACTAATAAATAAATAATAAAACTAATAAAAACTAATTAATAAATAATAATTAATAACTAAATTAACTTATAAACTAACTAAAATAAATAACTTATTAACTCATAACTAATAAAATAACTAACTAAACTAATAATAAATAACTAAGCTCAATAAATAAACTAACATAACTAATAATTAATAAAAAAACTATTAACTAAAAATTAACCTAATAATAAAACTAACTAAACAACTAAACTAATAAAACTAACTAAATAACTAAACTAATAACTAATAAAAATTAATAAATAATTATAACTAAATAATAACTAATAATAAGCTAATAAACTAATAATAAATAACTAACTAATAAATAACTTATAAAACTAATAACTAATAACTAAATAAAACTAATAATTAAATAATAACTAGCTAATAACCTAACTAATAACTAAACTAATAATTAGTTAATTATTTATTAGTTATTTGTTAGTTCTAGTTTTTTATTTTAGGTTATTAGTTTAGTTATTATTTACTTTAGTTATTTATTATTTAGTTTAGTTAGATTTTATTAGTTAGTTATTAGTTAGTTTTTCTATTTTTATTTATTATTACAAGATAGTTATTAGTTATTAGTTAGTTAGTTATTAGTTTATTTCGTTTATTAGTAATTGGTTATTAAGTATTAATTTTAAGTTATTTAGTTATTTAATTTAGTTATTTATTTAGTTATTATTATTAGTTATTAGTTATTAGTTTAGTTTTTAGTTTTGTTTATTATTAGTTATTAGTCTAGTTTTATTAGTTTTAGATAGTTATTAGTTTTATTAGTTTGTTTTAGTTAGTTGTTAATATTAGTTATTAGTTAGCTATTTATTAGTTTTATTATTAGTTTTATTAGGTTTTAGTTTAGGTTATTAGTTAGTTTTAGTTATTAGTTATTAATTAGTTATTTATTAGTTTAGCTTTATTAGTTATTAGTTTAGTTATTATTAGTTATTTAGTTATTAGTTATTAGTTTATTTAGTTATTATTAGGTTTATTTGTTATTAGTTTTAGTTTATTTAGTAGTTAGTTAGTTTAGTTTATTATTAGTTATTAGTTAGTTTATTAGTTTTATTAGTTATTAGGTTTAGTTTTTATTAGTTATTAGTTTAGTTGTTAGTTTTTTTTTAATTTAGTTATTAGTTTAGTTATTGGTTTATTAGTTTATTAGTTGTTAGTTAGTTATTTTGTTATTAGTTAGTTAGTTTTTATTAGTTATTATTTTATTAGTTTTGAGTTAGTTATTATTTTATTAGTTTATTATTTTATTAGTTATTAGTTAGTTATTATTTTATTAGTTTATTAGTTAATTAGTTTATTAGTTATTTAGTTTTTAGACTATTTAGTTTTAGTTTACTATTTTATTAGTTTTAGTTAGTTAATTTTATTAGTTATTATGAGTTATCTAGTTTTTTATTTATTTTTTGTTAGTTATTTATTTAGTTTTTATTATTATTAGTTTGTTAGTTTAGTTAGTTATTATTATTAGTTATTAGTTTAGTAGTTACTTCATTTTTTTATTAGTTTAGTTATTTAGTTTGTTTTTTAGTTTTATTTATTAGTAAGTTAGTTAGTTATTAGTTATTATTATTATTAGTTTTAGTTTTTATTTATCAATTAGTTTTATTTGTTTTATTAATTTTAATTATTAGGTTTAGTTTTAATATTAGTTATTTAGTTATTATTAGTTATTAGTTAGGTTTAGTTATTAGTTTATTTTATTAGTTTTACTAGTTTTTAGTTTAGTTAGTTTTATTAGTTAGTTATTTAGTTATTATTAGTTAGTTATTTAATTAGTTATTAGTTTATTTATTATTATTATTATTAGTTAGTTATTATTTAGTTTGTTATTAGTTATTATTAGTTTATTAGTTATTATTAGTTAGTTATTATTATTAGTTTGTAAGTTATTATTAGTTAATTATTTATTTAGTTTATTAGTTTTAGTTATTTGTTAGTTTGTTATTTAGTTTCTTAATTATCATTTATTAGTTATTAGTTAGTAAGTTTGAGGTTAGTATTTTTAGTTAGTTATTATTTAGTTTTAAGTTTTATTTAGTTATTAGTTATTTTATTAGTTTTTATTAGTTAGTTTACTTAGTTTATTAGTTATTAGTTTAGATAGTTTTAGTTTATTAGTTTTATTAGTTATTCTTAGTTAGTTATTAGTTAGTTATTAGTTTATTAGTTAGTTTTAGTTTACTATTATTATTAGTTAGTTTAGTTATAAGTTTATTAGTTTGGTTATTTAGTTAGTTTATTAGTTTTAAGATATTATTACTTAGTTTTTAAGTTATTAGTTAGTTTAGTTATTTAGTTTTAGTTTAGTTTAGTTATTAGTTATTTAGTTATTATTAGTTTTAGTTAGTTATTATTTATTAATTATTATTATTTATTTATTATTAGTTTTTAGTTAGTTTAGTTATTTAGTTTATTAGTTTAATAGTTTTACTAGTAATTTAGTTTTTAGTTATTAGTTATTAGTTATTACTTTATTAATTTTTTAGTTTTATTATTTTTATTTATTAGTTTTATTTAGTTAGTTTAGTTTATTAGTTATTTATTAGTTTATTATTATTAGATTTAGTTATTAGTTTAGTCTATCAGGTTTATTATTAGTTAGCTATTAGTTTAGTTATTAGTTTAGTTTTAGTTATTTTTATTAGTTATTAGTTATTATTAGTTTATTAGGTTTTAGTTTATTTATTTTAATTTGTTTTATTAGTTATTATAATTAGTTTTGTTTATTTATTTTAATTAGTTTATTAGTTTTTCTAGGTTTTATTATTAGTTTTTATTAGTTATTTACTTATTTATGAGTTAGTTATTCTTATTAGTTTATTATTAGTTATTTTATACTATTAGTTTTTATTAGGTTTATTATTTGTTTATTATTATTATTATTATTAGTTATTAGTTATTAATTATTAGTTTAGTTATTAATTTTAGTTATTTTTTATTAGTTATTAGTTTAGTTAATCTTATGTTATTATTATTTATTATTATTATTTATTAGTTAGTTATTAGTTATTAGTTTATTTATAATTTAGTTATTTAGTTTAGTTTTAGTTTTATTATTAGTTAGTTTAATTATTATTAGTTTTTAGTTATTTATTAGTTTATTAGTTAGTTTATTAGTTTAGTTATTAAGTTTAGTTTTAGTTAGTTTTTTATTAGTTATTTTGTAATTATTACAAGTTATTTTAGTTAGTTATTAGTTATTATTAGTTATTAGTTTTAGTTAGGTTTTGTTTTAGTTATTACTTAGTTTATTAGGTTGTATTACTAGTTATTATTAGTTTATTTTTTTTCATTAGTTGGTTATTTAGTTATTAGTTAGTTAGTTTTCTTAGTTATTAGGTTTATTTTTTAGTTTTAGTTTATTAGATTGTTAGTTTATTAGTTTATTAGTTATTTAGTTTTATTATTAGTTAGTTATTAATAGTTTTATTAGTTTTTCTTAGTTATTAGGTTTAGTTTAGTTAGTTTTACTTAATTATCATTTATTATTTACTATTTATTATTTATTAGTTATTTGTTTATTAGTTATTAGTTTTGTTTTATTATTAGTTGTTATTAGTTATTTGTTAGTTATTATTAGTTATTATTAGTTAAGTCTAGTTTATTTAGTTTTAGTTAGTTGTTATTAGTTTAGCTAGTTTTAGTTAGTTTAGTTATTAGTTTATTAGTTTGTTTTATTTAGTTTTAGTTATTAATTTTATTATTTATTAATTATTAGTTTAGTTATTTATTTTTAGTTTATTATTTATTAGTTTATTTAGTTTATTTTAGTTAGTTTTATTAGGTTATTTAGTTTTTAGTTTATTAGTTTATTATTATTAGTTTTATTTGTTAAATTTATTACTTTGTTACTTATTTAGTTTTTATTAGTTTAGTTATTAGTTTTATTAGTTTTAGTTATTATTTTATTAGTTTAAGTTATTAGGTTTAGTTAGTTATTATTTAATTATTTAGTTTATTACTTTTAGTTTAAGTTTTATTTATGTTTTAGTTTTTTAGTTATTAGTTAGTTTACTTATTAGTTTAGTTAAAAGTTATTATTAATTAGTTATTTAGTTATTAGTTTTATTAGTTTTAGATTTAGTTTTAGTTATTTATTTAGTTATTAGTTATTAGTTCGTTTTATTAGTTATTTGTTATTAGCTTAGTTTAGTTATTATTAGTTATTAATTTATTATTATTAATTAGTTTTTAGTTAGTCAATATTATTTTTAATTAGTTTTGTTAGTTTTATTATTATTATTATTAGTTATTTGTTAGTTTTATTAGTTAGTTAGTTTATTAGTTTATTAGTTAGTTAATTTTAGTTTAGTTTAATTAGTTTATTATTAGTCATTAGTTTATTATTTTATTAGTTATTATTATTAATTTAGTTAATATTTTAAATAATTATTTATTAGTTTTTTTAGTTAGTTACTATTAGTTATTATTATTAGTTTATTAGTTTTATTAGGTTTAGTTAATAGTTATTTATTTATTAGTTAGTTTATTTTATTTAATTTTATTATTAAATTTTATTTTATTAGTTTTAGTTAGTTATTAGTTTTTTAGTTTTTAGTTTAGTTATTATTAGTTATTAGTTTAGTTTTATTAGTTTTAGATAGTTATTAGCTTTATTAGTTTGTTATAGTTAGTTGTTAATATTAGTTATTAGTTATTAATTAGTTATTTATTATTTTAATTTTACTAGTTATTAGTTTAGTTATTATTAGTTATTTAGTTATTAGTTATTAGTTTATTTAGTTATTATTATGTTTATTAGTTATTAGTATTAATTTATTTATTAGTTAGTTAATTTAGTTTATTATTAGTTATTAGTTAGGCTAGTTTTAGTTTAGTTGTTAGTTTATTAGTTTTATTAGTTTTATTAGTTATTAGGTTTAGTTTTTATTAGTTATTAGTTTAGTTGTTAGTTATTTTAGTTTAGTTATTAGTTTAGTTATTAGTTTATTAGTTTATTAGTTATTAGTCAGTTATTTAATTTTTAGTTAGTTTTTATTAGTTATTATTCTATTAGTTTTTAGTTAGTTATTATTTTATTAGTTTAATATTTTATTAGTTTATTAGTTAATTAGTTAATTAGTTTATCACTTTATTAGTTTTTAGTTTATTTAGTTTTAGCTTATTATTTTATTAGTTTTAATTAGTTAATTTTATTTGTTATTATGAGTTATCTAGTTTATTATTAGTTTTTTGTTAGTTATTTATTTAGTTTTTATTATTATTAGTTTATTCATTTAGTTAGTTATTATTATTAGTTATTAGTTTACTAGTTACTTATTTTTATTATTAGTTTAGTTATTTAGTTTAGTTTTTTTAGTTTTATTTATTAATAAGTTAGTTAGTTATTAGTTATTATTATTATTAGTTTTAGTTTTTATTTATCAATTAGTTTTATTAGTTTTAGTTATTAGGTTTAGTTTTATTATTAGTTATTTAGTTATTATTAGTTATTAGTTATTAGTTATTAGTTTATTTTATTAGTTTTAATAGTTTTTAGCTTAGTTAGTTTTATTAGTTAGTTATTTAGTTATTATTACTTAGTTATTTAATTAGCTATTAGTTTATTTTTACTATTATTATTAGTTATTATTTAGTTTATTATTAGTTTATTGGTTATTATTAGTTAGTTATTATTATTAGTTTGTAAGTTATTATTAGTTAATTATTTATTTATTTTATTTGTTTTAGTTATTTGTTAGTTTGTTATTTAGTTTATTAGTTATCATTTATTAGGTATTAGTTAGTAAGTTTTAGGTTAGTTTTTTTAGTTAGTTATTATTTAATTTTAAGTTTTAGTTAGTTATTAGTTTATTAGTTATTAGTTATTTTATTAGTTTCTATTAGTTAGTTTACTTAGTTTATTAGTTATTAGTTTAGTTAGTTTTAGTTTATTAGTTTTATTAGTTATTCTTAGCTAGTTATTAGTTTATTAGTTAGTTTTAGTTTATATATAAGTTTAGTTATTTAGTTAGTTTATTAGTTTTAAGTTATTAGTTAGTTTAGTTATTTAGTTTTAGCTATTAGTTTAGTTATTAGTTATTTAGTTATTATTAGTTTTAGTTAGTTATTATTTATTAGTTATTATTATTTAGTTATTATTAATTTGTAGTTAGTTTAGTTATTTAGTTTATTAGTTTAATAGTTTACTAGTTATTTAGTTATTAGTTATTAGTTATTAGTTATTAGTTATTAGTTTATTAATTTTCTAGTTTTATTATTTTTATTAGTTAGTTTTATTTAGTTAGTTTAGTTTATTAGTTATTTATTAGTTTATTATTTTTAGTTTTAGTTATTAGTTTAGTCTATTAGGTTTATTATTAGTTAGCTATTAATTTAGTTATTAGTTATTAGTTTTATTAGTTTATTAGTTAGCTATTATTAGTTTTATTAGTTATTATTTTAGTTAGTGATTAGTTATTTATTTAGTTATTATTATTATTATTAGTTATTTACTATTATTATTAGTTAGTTATTATTAGTTAATAGTTTAGTTTTATTAGTTTTATTAGTTTTATTTTTTAGTTATTAGTTATTAATTATTAGTTTTGTTTTATTAGTTATTATAATTAGTTTCATTTATTTATTTTAAGTAGTTTATTAGTTTTTTAGGTTTATTATTATTAGTTTTTATTAGTTTTTTAGTTATTTATGAGTTAGTTATTATTATTACTTTATTATTTGTTATTTTATACTATTAGTTTTTATTAGGTTTATTATTTGTTTTATTATTATTATTATTATTATTATTATTATTTATTAGTTATTAGTTATTAGTTTAGTTATTTTTTTTTTATTAGTTATTAGTTTAGTTATTATTATGTTATTACTATTTATTATTATTATTTATTAGTTAGTTATTAGTTATTAGTTTATTTATTATTTGGTTATTTATTTTAGTTTTAATTTTATTATTAGTTAGTTTAGTTTATTATTAGTTTTTAGTTATTCATTAGTTTATTAGTTAGTATATTAGTTTAGTTATTGAGTTTAGTTTTAGTTAGTTTTTTATTAGTTATTTAGTTATTATTACTAGTTATTTTAGTTAGTTAGTTATTATTAATTATTATTAGTTATTAGTTTTAGTTAGGTTTAGTTTTAGTTATTACTTAGTTTATTAGGTTTTATTACTAGTTATTATTAGTTTTTGTTTTGTTAGTTAGTTATTTAGTTATTATTAGTTAGTTTTTTAGTTTATTTTTATTATTATTAATTTATTAGTTATTAGTTAGTTTTTATTATTTTAGTTGGTTATTAGTTATTAGTTTATTATTAGTTTTATTATTATTAGTTATTCGTTTAATTATTATTAGTTAGTTATTATTTTAGTTATTACTATTATTATTATTATTCTTATTATTAATTATTAGTTTATTAGTTAGTTTATTATTACTTTTTATTTATTAGTTTATTAATTTTATTATTAGTTATTAGTTAGTTATTAATTTAGTTATTATTAGTTTATTAATTTTTAGTTAGTTAATAGTTTATTAGTTTTTAGTTATTATTAGTTTATTTTAGTTATTAGTTTTATTAGTTAGTTATTATTTAGTTATTATTAATTTTATTAGTTATTAGTTTAGTTTTAGTTTAGTTAGTTATTATTAGTTTATTATTATTAGTTATTAGTTATGTTATTTTAGTTATTAGTTTTTTAGTTATTATTTATTAGTTTAGTTAGTTAGTTATTACTAGTTAATTAGTTTTTAGTTAGTTATTAGTTAATTTAGTTTATTAGTTTTAGTTTAGTTAGTTATAATTATTATTATTCATTTTTCAATTGTTATTATTATTTAGTTAGTTAGTTTTAGGTTTATTAGTTAGTTTAGTTTATTTTATTAGTTATTATTAATTTTATTATTAGTTATTTAGTTAGTTATTATTAGTTTTGTTTTTAGGCTTTTATTAATTATTAGTTTAATTTTTTAGTTATTTATTTAGTTATTATTAGTTCATTTTTATTAGTTATTAGTTTAGGTTTGTTTGATTAGTTAGTTATTAGTTATTAATATTGATTAGGTTTTATTAGTTAGTTATTAGTTTTAGTTATTTATTTGATTAGTTATTATTATAGATAGTTTTATTATTAGTTTTTGCTAGTTTAGTTAGTTCTTAATTATGTTTTAGTTTTTTAGTTTATTAGTTATTAGTTATTAGTTTTTAGTTTTTAGTTGTTAGTTAGTTATTAGTTTAGTTATTAATTATTAGTTAGTTAGTTTTATTATTTTCATTTTTTAGTTTTTAGTTATTAGTTATTATTAGTTATTATTTTATTATTAGTTATTATTTTTTTCATTATTAGTTATTTAGTTTAGTTTGTATTTATTATTTTATTAGTTTAGTTTATTAGTTTATAAGTTTATTTAGTATTTTTTAGTTATTAGTTTACTATTATTATTATTATTTTAGTTACTAGTTATTAGTTTAGTTGTTTATTATTTTTATTAGTTATTAGTTAGCTTAGTTTTTATTAGTTAGTTTATTTAGTTTTTATTTAGTGTAGTTATTTATTATTAGTTATTATTAGTTATTAGTTTATTAATTTTTTTAGTTATTATTATTATTGGTTAGTTATTATTATTTTATTTAGTTATTTAGTTATTAGTTAGGTTTTTAGTTTGTTAGTTTATTATTAGTTAGTTAGTTATTAGTTTACTAGTTTTAATTAGTTATTTATTTAGTTAGTTAATTAGTTTTTAGTTAGTTATTAGGATTAGTTATTAGTTATTTTAGTGAGTTAGTTTATTTAGTTTTATTAGTTTTTAGTTATTTAATTTATTATTGTTAGTTATTTTAGTTATTTTTTATTACTTAGTTAGTTAGTTTATTTGTTATTTATTAGTTATTAGTTATTAGTTATTACTTTATTAACTATTAATTATTATTATTATTATTATTTTAGTTAGTTATTAGTTTTATTATTAGTTATTATTATTAATCTATTATTTTAGTTATTATTTATTATTTTATTAGGATTAGTTTAGTTTTTTAGGTTTATTTTATTATTAGTTTTAATTAGTCATTAGTTAGTTATTAGTTATTATTAGTTATTTAGTTTATTAATTTATTTATTATTTATTTTGCTTATTATTAATTATTAGTTTTTTCATTTTATTATTTTATTAGTTATTATTAGTTATTATTTTATTAGTTTTAGTTATTGGTTTTTTATTAGTTAGTTATTTAGTTATTTTATTAGTTTAGTTAGTTTAGTTATTATTATTATTTTTATTTATTAGTTATTAGTTTATTTGTTATTATTAGTTATTAGTTTTTTATTTAGATATTTAGTTTTATTATTAGTTATTAGTTTATTAGTTTTAGTTAGTTTTATTAGTTATTTATTTATTATTATTATTTAGTTGTTAGTTAGTATTTTTTAGTTATTAGTTTAGTTATTTATTAGTTAGTTTTAGTTAAGCTTTTTAGTTTTTATTTTAGTTATTATTATTAGTTTTATTATTTATTATTATTATTTATAAGTTATTAGTTTATTATTATTTCATTAGTTATTAGTTAGTTATTTTATGAGTTATTATTAGTTATTAGTTAGTAATTATTTAGTTATTATTAGTTTAGTTAGTTAGTTATTTATTAGTTAGTTTGGTTTATTAGTTAGTTATTAGTTTTAGTTATTAGTTTAGTTATTTATTATTAGTTTATTAGTTTTATTATTAGTTTTAAGCTAGTTAGTTAGGTTTTTAGGATTTTTAGTTATCAATAATTAATAGTTATTATTATTAGTTATTAGATTTGGTTATTAGTTATTATTAATTAATTAGTTACTATTAGTTATTAGTTATTATTAGTTATTAGTTTATTTTATTAGTTTATTCTTATTAGTTAGTTATTATTTTAGTTAGTTTGTTATTAGTTTAGTTTTATTTTATAGTTATTTATTTAGCTTTTATTAGTTATTAGTTTATTAGTTTTTAGTTATTAGTTTAGTTATTATTATTATTTTAGTTATTAGTTTTAGTTTTATTAGTTTATTATTATTAGTTTGGTTTAGTTTTATTATTTTGTTGTTAGTTAGTTTTAGTTAGTTATTAGTTTAGTTTAGTTTTTTAGTTATTAGTTTAGGTTTATTATTAGTTAGTTATTAGTTTTAGTTATGTTTATTAGTTTTATTTAGTTATTAGTTAGTTAGTTAATTTTTTATTAGTTTAGTTTAGTTATTAGGTTTTACTTTTTTTAGTTAGTTTAGTTAGTCTTTTTAGGTTATTAGGTTTTATTAATTTTTATTAGTTAGTTAGTTTTATTAGTTTAGTTTAGTTATTTTATTAGCTTTATTAGTTTATTTAGTTAGTTTATTAGTTTATTAATTATTTTAGTTAGTTTATTTTAATTTAGTTTAGTTTTAGTTTTATTTAGTTATTTAGTTTAGTTAGTAAGTTTTTATTAGTTATTAGGTTTAGTTTTATTTTTATTTAGTTAGTTTAGTTAATTATTAGTTTAGTTGGTTTATTTTAATAGTTTATTTATTAGTTATTATTAGTTAGTTTTATTTATTATTTTATTTATTAGTTTTATTACTAGTTTATTAGTTTTTATTAGTTATTTAGTTTTTTAGTTATTAGTTTAGTTTATTAGTTTTTAGTTAGTTTTATTAGTTTTAGTTATTAGTTTTATTATTAGTTATTAATTATTTTTAGTTAGTTATTAGTTAGTTTTTAGTTAGTTTTTAATTTTATTAGTTATTAGGTTTATTAGTTATTATTATTATTAGTTAGTTATTAGTTTTAGTTTTAGTTTTATTATTTATTATTGTTTAGTTTTTTATTTTTTTATTAGTTTTAGTTTAACAATTTTTAGTTTTTTAGTTTTATTAGTTAGTTAGTTATTCTTAGTTATTAGTTTAGTTTTTAGTTTATTATTAGTTATTATTATCTATTAGTTATTAGGTTATTAGTTTAGTTTTTATTAGTTTTATTATTATTATTATTATTTATTATATATTAGTTTTTATTTTATTAGTTTTTAGGTTTTAGTTTTATTAGTTATTAATTATTAGTTATTTAGTTTTTATTATTAGTTTTATTTATTATTTGATTATTATTATTAGTTTTATTATTTAGTTATTATTATTAGTTATTTATTTTAATTATTATTAGTTTTGCTTATTTTTTAGTTGTTAGTTTATTTTGTTAGTTAGTTTTAGTTTAGTTATTAGCTATTATTATTTATTATTAGTTTAGTTATTAGGTTTATTTAATATTATTAGTTATTATTAATTTATTAATTATTATTTTATTAGTTTATTTTAGCTATTATGATTAGTTTATTAGGTTATTATTTTTAGTTTATTAGTTTTATTATTTAACTATATTAGTTTTTTAGTTTAGTTATTCTTTAGTTATAAGGTTTAGTTATTAGTTATTATTATTAGTTATTGGATTATTTAGTTATT
>JAKCPB010002051.1:0-64815 GCA_021442155.1 Cymbidium sinense | reverse complement strand
TGCATGGATCTTCTTTAATTCCTAAGTTGATTTCCTTGAGCTCGTCGATGGTTGGCATAATCTCTTCTTCAAACTTTAGTGGTGCATCTTTGAATTCAAAATCATCTAAATCATTTGAAGTTTTTAAGCACAGCTCTTCATATGAGTTAATGTGATTTAAAAACAATCTATTAGATTACAAATGATTGGTGATGATTAAGTAGTAATCATCATCATTGACTGGACCCACTGCATCAATTTAATCGATCTTGATTGAGAGCTTTTGCATTTGTTCTTCCATATTCTTTTGAAGTAGTCTGACCTGCACTTTGACCAAGTATGTGGGATTAACCTTTTCATCCTAAATTATGAACACAAGGTAAGTACCAATTAAAAGGTACTTCTATTAAATCTTTATATGAATCATCCTCAAGTTCTACATCAACTTCTTGACTTAAGGATAATGCTTCTAGAAAGAACCACTAGGTTTTCACACCTGTGGATGACTTAGGGCTTCTTAACTACCAAAACCCTCGTTTTTTTGAGAGGAAAGTGGGTTAGAGCTAAAGTTCTCAACAGATGCCCAAGTTTCATATATATACTTGGATACACTTATTCTTTGCTTTGGAGCCTTATCTCATCGCTATTTGGCTCAAGTGTCACCTCCAAGGGAATATACTGCTGAGAAGAGCTGGCTGGTGTGCTAATGATATAAGACTCATCCTATGAACTAGATTCTAAGTCTATATGGAGGTGTGTACTCAAGATGGGACATATCTTCTATTGGGTGGCCAATAAAGAGGTTTTTCACCCTAGATAGCCTCTCCGAACCTCTTCCCTTCTGGTGGAGGTTAGCTCGTCTTACCCATATGTTTGGATAGAGTAACGAACTACAAGGTGAAAAATCTCTAGTACATTTAGAGACCCATCATGCCTTTGAAGTCCTTATTACATGATTAGGCCCATTGTAGGCTGATGCCTCTATCTTTCGATATAGTACATCATACCTCAATCTTATACCCGATCACCTCAAAAAGTAATCCCAATACGATCTGCATGGTGACCCCCCCTACCTACATCCAAAAATAAACACCATAAGGCCCTCTCACCTTGTTCATTGAATCCTCTCAACATATCCTTTCTTTTTGGAGTTTGGAGATGTTGATCCTCAAGTAAGCAAGGGTTCTTAGACTCATAATGTTGACTGATAGACCTGGGTCATCCAAAATTCTGGATAGCCTATTTCTTCAAATATCTACTGCAATGTAAAGAGGCAGTCGTGTCGGTCATCCCTAGGAGTAAGTCTTCATCAGAATGTAACTAAATAAAACCTCAAACCTAAATAATAAACCAAAAAAATAAAAAAATAAACCTAAACCCTAAACTAAAAAAAACTAAACCTAAAATAAAAATAAAATTAACCTAAACCTAAACTAAAATAAACTAAACTAAAAAACCTAAACCTAAACCTAATCCTAAACTAAATAAAATAAAATAAACTAAAAATAAACCTAAACCTAAACTAGAAAGTAAAACCTAAAAATAAACCTAAAATCAAAACCTAAAACCTAAACCTAAAAAAATAAAATAAAACCTAAACCTAAACCTAAAAATAAAAAATAAAACCTAAACCTAAAAAATAAAATAAAAATAAAAATAAACTAAAATTATAAACCTAAACCAAAAAAATAAACTAAAATAAAAAACCTAAACAAAAAAAATCAATCTAAAATAAATAGCTAAACTAAATAAAATAAAAATAAACCTAAATCAAAATAAAAAGTAAAATAAACTAAAATAAATAATAAATAAACTAAATAAAAAATATAAAAAAAAAAAATATACGAGTTTACTAATTTTAAAAAAATAATAATAAATAAATAACAAAACCCTAACCCTAAACCGTAAACCCTAAAACAAACCCTAAACCCTTAACTCTAAACCCTAACCAACAATCCTAAATCCTAAACCCTAAACCATAAAACTTTGAAACCTATAGCATAAACCCTAAACCCTAAACACTAAACACTAAACCCTAAACCCTAAACCCTAAAACCTAAACCCTAAAACCTAAAAACCTAAACCTAAACTAAATAAAACCTAAATATAAAATAAATAAATATACCTAAACCTAAATAAAATAAAAACCTAAACTAAAACCTAAACCTAAACTTAAAAAAAAATAAAATAAACTAAGAAAATAAACTAAAATAAATTAAATAAAACCTAAACTAAACTAAAAAAAAATAAAATAAAAAATAAAAAACCTAAATAAAATAAAATAAAATAAACCTAAAATAAACTAAACCTAAAAAAATAAACCTAAAAAATAGAACTAAAAAATAAATATAAAATAAAACCTAAACCCAAAAAATAAAAAAAACCTAAACCTAAAATAAAAATAAAATGAATAAAATAAAATAAACTTAAACCTAAACTAAAATAAATAAAAGTTAAACCAAAACGTAAAATAAACTAAACTAAAGCTAAAAATAAACTTAAACCTGAACTAAAAAAAATAAAACCTAAAAATAAACCTAAATAAAAGCCTAAAACCTAAATCTAAAAAAATAAAATTTAAAACTAAACTTAAACCTAAAAAAAAACTAAACTTAAAAAATAAAATAAAAATAAAACTCAACTAAAAAATAAACCTAACCCTAAAAATAATCTAAAATAAAAAATAAAAACTAAAATAAATAAAATAAAAATAAATAAACAAAACAAAATAAAAATTAAAAATAAACATGAATAATAATAAAAAATAAATTAAATAAAAATAAAAATAATAAACTAAATAAACCAAATCAATAAAAGAAGAAATGTTGAACATGAATTTATTCTTTGTTAAAGAAAACAAAATTAAAACCCTAAACCCTAAACAAAATCGTGAACCTAAACTTAAACCTAAATGATAAACCATAAACCCTAAACCCTAAAAAAACCTAAACCTAAACCCAAAACCCTAAACCCTAAACCCTAAACCCTAAACTAACCCTAAACATACAAAGAAAATAAATAGGAAAATCTAAACCTAAATATAATAATAAAATAAAATAAAATAAAATAAAAACATAAACTAAAAACTACACCTAATCCTAAACTTAAAAATGAAAATAAAATATAAAATAAAAACTAAACTAAAATAAAATAAATAAAAACATAAACTAAACTAAAAAATAAAAAACTTAACCTAAAATAAAAATAATAAAATAAACCTAAAATAAAGTTAATTAAAACTAAATAAAACCTAAACCTAAAATAAATCTAAAAATAAAACTAAAAAATAAATAATATAAAACCTAAACCTTAAACTAAAAAAAATAAACCTAAAATAAAAATAAACCTAATCCTAAACCTAAACTAAAATAAACTAAACTAAAATAAATAAAACCTAAACCTAAACCTAAACCTAAACTAAATAAAATAAAATAAATTAAAAATAAATCTAAACCTAAACTAAAAAACAAAACATAAAAATAAACCTAAAAAAACTTAAAACCTAACACTAAAAAGAAAAATAAAAACATAAACTAAACATAAAAATAAAAAAAAAACAAACCTAAACCTACAAAATAAAATTAAAAGAAAACTACACTAAAGAATGAACTTAAACCTAAAAAATAAACTAAAATAAAAACATAAAGTAAAATAAATAAACCTAAAATAAATAAAATAAACTATATAAAAATAAAAAAGTAAACCTAAATCAAAATAAAATCGAAAATATACTAAAATAAATAAAAAATAAATTAAATAAACCTAAACCAACTAGTTTACTTAATTTAAAAATAAATAATTAATAATAAATAATAAATAAAACCCTAACCCTAAACCATAAACTCTAAAACTAACCTTAAACCCTAAACCCTAAAACTAACCCAAAACCTACAACCATAAACCCTAAGCCCTAAACCCTAACACCCTAAACCGTAAACCCTAAACCCTAAAACCTAAAACCCTAAACCCTAAACCCTAAACACTAAACCCCAAACCCTAAACCCTAAATCCTAAAACCTACAACCATAAACCCTAAACCCTAAACTAAACCTAAACCCTAAACCCTAAACCCATAAAACCTAAACCAAACCTAAACCTAAACCTAAACCCTAACCCTAAAACATAACCTAAACCTAAACTAAATAAAACCTAAACCTAAATAACTTAAAAAAAATTTAAAAAATAATAACCTAAACCTAAACCTAAAAATAAAAGAAAAAACTAAAATAAAATAAATAAAAACCTAAACTAAACTAAAAAAATAAAGTAAACATAAAAATAAAAAAACTAAATAAAATTTAAACTAAAAGTAAGATTAAAAATAATATAAACCTAAAATAAAATAAAATAAAAACTAAAAAAAATTTAAACCTAAAAAATAAACCTAAAAATAAAGTCTAAAAAAACCTAAACCCTAAACTAAAAAAACCTAAACCTAAAATAAACAAAATAAAATAAACCTAAACCTAAAATAAAAAAACTAAACTATAAAAAATTAAACCTAAACCCTAACCTAAAATAAACTAAACCTAAACCCTAAACTACATAAAATAAAACAAAAAAAATAAACCTAAACTTAAACTAAAAAATAAAACCTAAAATAAAATCCTAAACTTAAACTTAAAAAAATAAAATAAAAAAAACCTAAACCTAAAAAATATAAAAATAAAACTAAATTAATATAAACACAAACCTAAACCTAAAAAATAAAAAAAAAAACCTAAACTAAAATAAAACTAAAATAAATAAACTAAACTAAATAAAATAAAACCTAAATAAAATAAAATAAACTAAAATAAATAAAATAAACTAAATAAACCTAAACCTACTAGTTTATTTATTCTAAAAATAATAATAACATACATTAAATCCTAAACCCTAAATCCTAACCCCAAAACCCTAAACCCTAAACCTATAACCCTAAACCTGAAACCCTAAACCCTAAACACTAAAAACTTAACCCTAAAAGCATAAACCCTAAAACACTAAACCCTAAACCCTAAACCCTAAACCTTAAACCCCAAACCTTAAACCTAAACCTAAAGTAGCTAAATATACTAAAAAATTAAACCTAAACCCTAAAAGCTAATAAACTTAAACTTAAATCTAAACCCTAAGAATGGGAAGAACCTTGATGGCGGGAACATCAACCTCAACCAAGCTCAGTTTAGATCTAGCGGTGGAGGTTAAGGCAGAGGTGGCGATTATTGCAATGGTAGTGGGAGATCTAGAGGTGCTGGTGAACATGAAGGTGGTGGTGAGCTGGTGGTTATGGAGGTGGAGGAGCAACGAGGTTACGGTGGTGAGGGAGAGATCGAGGATATGATGGTGGATCCCGCTTGAGAGGTTGGGTTGGTTCTGGAAACTAGAAACAAAAGAATGATTGATTCGATACTTATGGAACTATGTCTTTATAAGAGATGATTCTAGTTATCTAGGGTTTTGATTTACTCATTCGTATATTTTTATCTATGTTGCATCTTAGAAAACTTTGTGTTACTTGGTTGATAAAATCAAAAGAAGAAATGTTGAATCAATTTGTTCTCTATTAAAACCCAAAAACTAAAAAAAACTAAACCAACCTAAACATAAACCTAAACCCAAAACCCTAAACCTAAAACCCTAAACCTTAAATAATAAATGTTAAAACCTAAACTAAACCTAAATCCTAAACCTAAACCCTAAATCCCTAAACCCTAAACTAACAACCCCTAAAACCTACAACCCTAAACCCTAAACTTGAACCCTAAACCTAAAAAAACTAAACCTAAAACCTAAACCTAACCTAACCTAAACCCTAAACCATAAAACCTTAAACTAAACCTTAAACTAAGTTTAAACTCTAAACCTAAACCCTAAAACCTAAAACCTAAAGCCCTAAACCTAAACCTAAACCTAAATAACCTCCCTAATCTCAACTAAACCATAAACCCTAACCTAAACCATAAACTTAAACCTAAACCCTAAACCTAACTAACCTAAAGTAATTAAATATATTAAAACATAAACCTAAATCTAAAATATAATCAAACTGAACCTAAAACAAAACCCAAAGAATGGGCAGAACCTTGACGACAAGAACATCACTGTTAACTAAGCTCAGCTTAGATCTCGTGATGGAGGTGGAGGTGGAGGCGGCAATTATCACAATGGTGGTAGAGGTACTGGTGGATATGGAGGTGGTGGTCAAAATAGTGGTGGTTATGGAGGTGGGAGGAGCAAATGAGGAGGCAAATGGTGGTGGTGGAGGGAGAGATCGATATCATGGGATCCTACTCGAGAGGCCGAGGTTCTAATGGGAACTGAGAAATCAAGAATGCCTAATCCGAAGCTTTATGGAACTATATCTTTTAATAGAGATGGTTAGTTATCTAGAGTTTTGATTTGCTCTATGCATGCTCATTTTTATCCATTTTGATCTATGTTGTTGTGTCTTTGAAAACTAGGTGTGACTTGGTTGATGAAATCAAATAGAACAAATGTTGAATCTAATTTGTTCTTGTTAAAAAAAAAAATCAAAACTAAATAAACTAAACCTAAACCAAAATATAAACCTAAAACCCTAAACTAAACTTAAATCTAAAACTTAAATCTAAACCCTAAACTCTAAACTAAACCAAAACTAACTAAACCAAACCCTAAACCTAAACCTAAAACCTAAACCTAAACCCTAAACCTAAAACTAAACCTAAACCTAAACCTAAACCTACACCCTAAACCCTAAACCTAAACTAACCCTAAACTATCCTAAACCTAAACCTAAACTAAACTCTAAACTAACCTAAACCCAACCTAAAATTTAACTTAACCCTACCTAAACTCCTAAACCTAACCTAAACCCTAAACCTTAAACCATAAACCCTAAACAAACCCTAAACCCTAAGAAAACCTAAAACTATAAACCCAAAACCCTAAACCCTAAAAACCCTAAACCCTAACTCTAAACACTAAATTGTAAAACCATAAACTCTAAAACCCTAAACCCTAAACCCTAAACCCTAAATCTTATACCCTAAAAATCTAAAAACCTACACCTAAACTAAATAAACCTTATACATAAAATAAATACAAAAACCTAAACCTAAATAAAATAGAAAAAAACTCTAAATATATAAACTCTAAATCCTAAACCATAAACCCTAAACTCTATGCTCTAAACCCTAAACTTATAACCAGAAACCCTAAACCCTAACCCTAAACCCTAAACCCTAAACCCTAAAAGCATAAACACTAAAACCGAAAACCCTAAACCCTAACCCTAAATCGTAAACCCAAAACCTAATCTTAAAGTAACTAAATAAATTAAAAAATAAACCTGATAATACTAAACCTAAACCTAAACCATAAGAATGGGCAGAACTTTGATGGTAAACATCACCATTAACTAGCTCAATATAGATCTCAGATAGGCAAGGGCGAGGTGGCAGTTATCGTAGTGGTGGTGGGGGATCTGGAGGTACGGGTAGATTTGGAGGTGGTGGTCTGAACATTGCTGATTATGGAGGCAGGAAGAGTGATGGATGTTACACACGTGGTGGTGGCGGAGGGAGAGATCGAGGATATGATGGTGGATGCCTACCAGAGGCCGTGGTGGTTCTGGGAATTGGAGAACCGATGACCAATCGATCCGATCTTATATGGAACTCTGCTTTACAGAGAGATGGTTTTATTTATCTAGGGTTTCTGATTTGCTCTATGCGTGCTCATTTTTTAGCCATTTTTGATATATGTCATTGCTTTTATCTTAGAAAACTTGGTGTGTTACTTGGTTGATGAAATAAAAAAGAAGAAATGTTGAATCTAAAATTGTTCTCCATTAAAAATAATAAAAACTAAAAACCAAAAACCCAAAACTTAAACCTGAACCTTAAACCTAAACCCTATACCCTAAACCCTAAACCCTAAACCCTAAAACCCTAAACCATAAACTTTAAACTATAAAACCTAAACCGTAAACCCTAAACCTTAAACCCTAAACCTAAAAATAAACCCTAAAGCCTAAACCCTAAAAAGATTAAAACCTAAACCTAAACTAAATAAAAACTAAAAATAAAATAAATAAAAAACCTAAACCTAAATAAAATAAAATGCAAACATAAACTAAAATATAAACCTAAACTTAAAACTAAACCTAAGCTTCAAAAGAAAATAAAATATGAAAATAAAACCTAAACTAAACTAAAAAATAAAAAACCTAAATGAAATAAAAACCTAAACCTAAATAATAAACTTAAAATAAAACATAAAATAAATAAAAAATAAAACTTAAACCCTAAACTAAAAAGAAACTAAACCTAAAATAAAAATAAATTAAACATAAACCAAAACTAAAATAAATAAAACCAAAACCTAAACCTAAATTAAATAAAATAAAATAAACTAAAAATAAACCTAAACTAAAAAATAAAACCTAAAAATAAACCTATAATAAAAAACTAAAACCTAAAGCAAAAAATAAATAAATAAAAACCTAAAGCTAAACCTATAAATAAAAAATAAAACCTAAACCAAAAAAATAAAATAAAAATAAAACTCAACTAAAAAATAAACCTAAACCTAAACCTAATCCTAAACCTAAAAAATAAACTAAAATAAAAAACCTAAAATAAATAAACTAAACTAATAAATTAAAAGTTAAATAAACTAAAATAAATAAAAACTAATCTAAATAAACTAAATAAAACTAAACCTACACATTTACTTAATTTAAAAAAAACCACAAACCCTAAATCCTAAACCCTAAACCCTGAAAAGGCCTAAACCCTAAACCCTAAAAACATAAACCCTAAACCCTAAACTAACCATAAACCCTAAACCCTAAACCCTAACCCTAACCTTAAACCCTAAACCCTAAAATAATGAACCTTTAACCCTTAACTAACCCTAAACCCTAAAAACCCTAAAGCCTAAACCCTAAACCTTAAAACCTAAACCCTAAACTAACCCTAAACCTTAAGCAAACCCTAAACTCTAAACCCTAAACCCTAAACCTTAAAAACACTAAACCCTAAGGCCGAAATAATAAACATTAAACCCTAAACCCTAACCCTAAACCCTAAACCTTAAAACCCTAAACCCTAAACCCTAAAAACTAAACCCTAAATTTGGTCAACCCTAAACCCTTGAGCATCTTCTCTCTCCTCCATTTTTAGGGTGCTCTAGCGAATTTCATTTCCCATGTGGAGGCGCATCTCCTTTATTACTTTTCTATGGAAATTTTGGCTAGTTTTTCATGTCAGCAGCTTAGCTTTGCTTTCAGCTTCTTCTACTATGTGCTGCTATTGATCATGGCAACATTCTTTGCTTCCCCATGGGAAATCTTGAGATTTTGGCTACTCTCATGAAAGTTTCTTAGTCCTTGCAGGTCTCTAGGTTAAACCTTTCACTGGATTTAAAATCCTTCAAGGATGTTCTTGCTGGTAAGGCCAATTATGCTGATGAGTCTCTCAAACTTATCTATACCTCCTTTCAAAGTGTACCCATGATAATGTGTTCTTTTTCAATTATGGAAAGGCTTGCGAAACTGTTTAAATTCACAGTGGTGGGTAAATTCATTTTGCATCATCCTACTTTAGAAATATTCATTCATTTTTTCATAGCTTAAAGCTCTCTGGTATTTTTTCTATCGGATTGATCGATTCTCATCTTGTCTTGATTCAGCTTTTAATTGATTTAGATTATTCGAAGGTTTTCTCTCAATTCTTGTATTTTCTTTTCAATTATCATATGTGATTGTTGAAATGGATGCCTTATTTTGATATTAAGGAGGAATCTCTGATTATTCCAATTTGGATCTCTCTTCCTAATTTACGTGTTCATTTCATTAATTATGAGTTTCTTTTTGCTGTGGGTATGTTGTTCGATCATCCTTTTCAAGTTGATCAATTACTTCTAACACCAGGCCATCTATTGCTCGATTCTAGAGTTGATATAACTAAAAAAAATTTTGAAGGAAATTTGGCTAGGATCGTGAGAAATATAGATATTTGAAAAAAAGTGGATTTTGAGAATTTTCCTATTTTTTGTTCCCATTGAAAATTCATGGTCATGGTGTTTTGGATTGCTTTGTGGTTCATCCTCTTAAGAAATAAAAAAATACATAATAACTAGATCCCATTATTAAGGTGCCCTGCTTAAACCACATAAAGTTCTTCCAATGGATAACTCTTTACCTAAAATCAAGGGTCATTCTTGATCCTCCCATCTCATTTTGACAATGCAGACTCTTAAGATTGACGACCTTTGGATGTCACTCATGTTAATAAGGAGGCAATACCTTATGATGAGCCTATCCATTTAAATCACACTGATATTTATAATAATATGGACAATAATATGTTTTTGAAACTTTTGGATGATGATTTTATTTCAAATGATTCCATTCCTGCTTTTTTGCTACCTTTAGTTGAAGAGAATGTGATCCTTCATGAGGTCTTGATTAGTGAGCCAACTAAGGATAAAGTTTCTAATACTTACTTGGGCACTTGTGCTTTAAATAGTTCTAATCCTTCTTCTGCTTCTTCATCTAATGTTGAACTGATTTCTAATCCAATTTTGCAACATAATAATGATTTGGAAGAATGTGAAGTAGCCCATAATGATGGTTTTAATTTGAACCTTATTCCAAGCATATCCTAACAATCTATTTGATGGCATGTTGTGGATATGATGATAAATTTCAAATGGTTTTTAGAGAGAAAAATAAAACTCTTAAAACTCAATTTCCTAACTTTTCCAGAGTTACTAGATCTAGCTCTTCTCCCAAAAATAGATGGTTTCTTTCCTAATTTAGAATGCGAGAGAGATTAGTACCCTCTTTGTTAGAGATAGAATTAGAAATTTAGTTCATTCTCATAACATTTCTATTTTGGCTATCTTGTAACCTTTTATTCTTCCTTCTAACATTCTTTTTATTACTAGAATGATTTGTTTTGGTAATTTTTTTGCTAATTTGAGCAATAAAATTTGGATTTTTTGGAATAGTCCCTTTGTTATGCAAGTTTTGGATGATTTATCCTAGGTTGTGAATGTTAAGATTACTTATGATAATTGGTGTTGTTCGATTTTTTGTTTATGCTTCTTATAATAAAATGGTTGACTTCTTTGGGAAGATCTTATTAGTTTCTCTTCTTCTATTTATGCTCTTGGTTTGTGGGTGGGGATTTTAACACTATCTCTTCCTCCGAGGTTGGTGGTAATGCTCAACTTATTTTCAATGGAGAATTTTAATAACATAATTCTTGATTATCATCTTACTGATGTTGTCATCTTATTGATTTTAATAATTATATACTCTGGCAAAGGTTAGATTGGGGTTTTTTTTAACAATTTGTGGATTAACCTTCTCCATAGTACTTATGGAGCACTTAAGCGTAACCCTTCATTCTCCCTTGCTTATCACTATGAATTAAACCCTCCTCTCCTATCCCTTTTTAGTTTCAAAATATGAGGCTCATGGATGATAGATTTTTGGATGTTGTTGCTAGTAATTGGGGTGAACCTCTACATCTCGATGATTCTATTTTTGGGATGAGGAGATTGTGGTTCAAATTAAAAAGACTTAAACAATGCCTTAATTGTTGGAATAAACATTATTTCAAGAACCATTTGTTAATATCAAAGAAATGGAGAATGAGGTTATAGTTTTGGAAGACACTGTTGTTAATGACCCTTCTAAAATTCATTTGTTGGCTTAAGCTAAAAATAGGTTAACATGTTATCAAGACATGGAGGAGACCTATTGGGAGAAAAAAGCTTCTATGAAATGGATCTCTGATGGTGATCATAATACTAAATATTTTCATGCCATGGTTAAAAAGAAAAAGGCTCTAAATCACATTCATAAAATTAAAACTAATGATGGTTTTTGGTGTTAGGATAAAAAGGAGCATACTGATTTGTTGTTTCTTTATATAAAGAGCTTCTTAATAAAAATGTTGTTTATGATGAGATTTCATTGCCTGAAGTTGTCCCTAATCTCATTTCTACTGATGATAACAAGTTGCTTTCTTCCTTACCTTCTGAAGTTTGAAATTGCTGACACTTTGCAAAGTATGAATATAGACTCTATGGCTGGCCCTAATGGTTTTACTACCCTATTTTTCCAAAAATGTTGGATTATCATTAAAGAGGACTTGGTTAAAGTTGTTCTTGATTTCTTTAAGGGTAGTACTCTCCTTAAATATTTTTTTTAGCACCTCCATTGTTTTAATTCCTAAAAAACACAATCTTGAAATTTGGAGTGATTTTAGGCCAATTAGCTTTTGCTTTTTTTTTAAAAAAAAATTATTTCTAAGATTTTGGCTAAAAGGTTGAGCATCTTGCTTCCTAAAATTATCTCCCCCAATCAAACCAGATTTGTTAAAGAGAGATCCATTTCAGATAATGTTCTTTTAGCCCAAGAGATGATCCATGATTTGAATGCTAAAGTTCAGAGTGGAAACCTGCTATTTAAGCTTGACATTTCCAAAGCTTATGATAATATTGGTTGGGTTTTCCTATATAAAATCTTGGTTTTATTTGAATTCTCTAATCAATTTCTTGGTTCAATTAAGAATGGTATTGAGAATTATTGGTTTTCTTTTCTCCTCAATGGTGAAGTTCATGGATTCTTCTCTTCTTCTCATGAACTAAGGCAAGGGGACCCTCTCTCTCCTACCCTTTTCATTATTGTTGTGGAATATCTTTCAAGTTGTATTGAGCAGATGTTTAGTAAAATTCCTAACATGTACTACAGAACAAGTGGTGGGTTTCCCATTTCTCACCTCATTTTTGATGATTTCATTATATTTTGCAATGGCTCTACTCTTTATATTAAAAAATTTGTGTAATTTCTTAACTCTTTTGGTAGGAGAGTGGCTTGAATATTAATCCTAATAAAAGTGGTTTTATTACTAGCTCTTCTATTTCCTCACCTAAGATCAATGTTATCAAGAATATTATGGGTTTTGCATCAAATTCTCTCTATCAAGTATTTGGGGACTCTTTATATAGGAACGAAAAGATCTTCTTTATTTGATGAAGTCATTTAGAAACTAAATAAGAAAACCTCCTCTTGGGAGTTTCATTTACTTTCCTTTGGTGCTAGACTTATCCTAATCAAAAGTACCCTTTGCTCTCTGCCTCTATATCTCTTGTCTACTATTGTTCCTATCCGTTCTATTATTAAAAGTATCAATAAAATTTTTAATAATTTTTTTGGGATCTAAATCTTCTTCTAAAAGATTACATTAGGCTAGTTGGCACAACTATTGTCCCTAATAAAGAAGGTGGCTTGGGTTGCAAAACATTAGAGGATTCTATTAACTATTTTTCCTATAGAATGTGGTGGAATTTTAGAAATAGCCATAATTGGTCTATGTTTATGCATGATAAATATTGTTAGGAAAACATCCTCATTTGTGCTTTCAAATCTGGGATTCTCCTGTGGAGAAGACTTTGTAGTATCAAATGAAATGTCGAGAACCTAATTTCTTGGGGTGTCAATTCCTCTTTCTTTTGGCAAGACAATTGGCAAGGCTCTCTATTGATTCCTTGCTCAATACTCATTCATGATGCTTAAGATTAATCAATTGTTTACTCACAATAAGTGGAATGTGGCTCAATTAAATATCATTGTCCTTAATGTGATAGTTAAAAAAATTCTAAAAATTTGTCCTTTCCCTAATGAACCCGACTGAATCTCTTTAAAAATTCTTCTTCTGAAGATTTTATTTTTTAAGGATGTTTAGCACTTCATCAGATTTAAATATCAAGAGTCCTTGGTTTTTACTAAAATCTAGAATATTTATGTCCCTACTTCATTTTTGTTTTTAAATTGGCACATTCTGAAGCATTATATCCCTGTGGATCTACTCTTTAAAAAAAAGGCTTCCATCTCCCCTAAGTGCTACTTTATAACATTGAAACTGTGGATCTTGTTTTGTGAATGGACCTATTGTTGCTAAAGTGTAGAATTGGTATGATAATAATTTTAAAACTTTCCATTTTAATGGTTAATTTTCTATTATGCAACTTCTTGAAGCTTGTTTCTCTCATACTTCTAAGGGTCATGTTAAAATTGTTTTAGCTACTACTATTCTTTGGTATATTTGGATGGAGAGATCTGATGATAAGCAATATAATATTCCTATGAACTTTCATCTATATGCTAGAGCCAAATATAAAATTATGTCTCTTTCAAAGCTAATCTTCTTACTTACTCTAGTTTTAAAGGTGCAAGTCTATGCCCTTCAATTTGGGATTAACCTTCCTCTTTGTAATTCTTCTCTTAAAACCTAAACCTAAACCCTAAACTAAAACTAAACCCTAAACCTAACCTAAACCATAAACCCTAAACTCTAAACTCCTAAACTCCAAACACTAAATCCTAAACCCTAAACCCTAAACCCAAAAACCCTAAACCCTAAACCCTAAACCCTTAAACACTAAACCCTAAACTAACCCTAAACCTTAAACCCTAAACCCTTGAAACTCTAAAGCCTAAACCCTAAACCCTAAACTAACCCTAAACCCTAAATTTAAACTAAAATAAACCTAAACCTCTAAATAAAAAATAAAATAATCTAAACCTAAACCTAAAAAATTAAAAATAATAAAATAAATAAAATAAAATTAAATAAAATAAACCTAAAATTAATGCCTAAAAATAAAAAAAATAAAAAAACCCAATAAATAAACAAATAATAATAAAATAAAAATGAAAACCTAAACCTAAATAAAATAAAAATAAAATATAACAAAATAAAACCTAAACCAAAACATAAAATAAACTAATCCTAAACTGAAGACTAAACTAAATAAAATATAATAAGCAAAAAAAACCTAAACTTAAACTAAATAAAAACTAAGAAATAAACCTGAAATAAAAAATCTAAAACCTAATCCAAAAAAAATAAAATAAAAACATAAACCTAAACCAAAAAATAACAAATAAAGCCTAAACCTAAAAAATAAAATAAAAATAAAACTCAACTAAAAAATATACCTAAACCTAAAATAAATAAAAATAAAAAATATAAACTAAAATATATAAACATAAAATAAGTAAACTAAACTAAACAAAAAAATAAACCTAAATAAAATAAATAAATTAAAAAAAATAAAATAAATAAATAAACTAAATAAACCTAAACCTACTATTTTTTAAAACCCTAAAATTAAAACTCAACCCAAAAGCAAAATCCTAAACCTAAAAAAACTAAACCATAAAATTAACCCTAAACCCTATACCCTAAACCTATAACCCTAAACCCTAAACCCTAACCTTAAACTAACCCTAAACCCAAAACTCTAAACCCAAAAGCCAAAACCCTAAACCCTAAACCATAACCGTAACCCTAAACCCTAAAACCTAAATCCCTAATCACTAAACCTTAAACCCTAAACCCAAAACACTAACCGTAACCCTAAACTCTAAACCCTAAATTAACCCTAAATCCTAAACCTTAAATCCTAAACCCTAAACTAACCCTAAACCCTATGATAACTCTAAACCCTAAACCATATACCCTCAAAACCCTAAACACTAAAGCCTAAACCATAAACCTTAAATCTTAAAGCCCTAAAAACTAAAACCCTAAACCCTAAAAACCTAAAAACCTAAACCTATCCTAAATAAAACTTAATAATAAAATAAATAATTAAAACCTAAACATAAATGAAAAAATAAAATAAAATAATAACTTAAACCTAAACCTAAAAAAAATAAAATAAAAATAAATAAAATAAACTAAAATAAAATAAATAAAACCTAAATTAAACTAATAAAATATAATATTCAAAGAATAAAACCTAAACAAAATAAAACTAAATGTAAAATAAGAATAAAATAAACCTAAAATAAAATAAAATAAAACTAAATAAAAATATCCTAAAAAAACTAAAATAAAACCTAAAATAAATAAAAATAAAACCTAAACCCTAAACTAAAAGTAAACCTAAACCTAAAATAAAAATAAAATAAAATAAAATAAGCCTATACCTAAACTAAAATAAACTAAACTAAAATGAACAAAACCTAAACCTAAACCTAAAATAAACTAAACCTAGACCTAAACCTAAACTTAATAAAATATAATAAACTAAAAATAAACCTAAAGCTAAATTAAAAATAAAAGCCAAAATAAACCTAAAATAAAACCTAAACCTAAACCTAAAAAATAAAATAAAACCTAAACCTAAACCTAAAAATAAAAAAAGAAAACCTAAAATATAAAATATAAAATAAAACTCAACGAAATAATAAACCTAAACCAAAAGAATAAACTAAAAAAACCTAAACTAAAATAAATAAACCTAAAATAAATAAACTAAACTAAATAAAATTAAAAATAAACCAAAATAAAAATAAAAAATAAAATAAACTCAAATAAATAAAAAATAAATTAAATAAAACTAAACCTATGAGTTTACTTTTTTTTTAAAAAAACCCTAAACTCTAAATCTTAAACCCTAAACCCTAAACCCTAAACCTACAACCCTAAACCCTAAGCCATAAACACTAAACTAAATATAAACCCTAAATACTACCTAAACTTAAACCTAAACTAAACCCCTAACCCAAACCTAACCCTAAACCTAAATGTTAAACTAAACCCTAAACCCTAAAACCCTAAACCTAAATAAAACTTAAATAAACCAAAAACCAAAACCCAAAAAAAACTAGATAAAAATAATTAAAACCTAAAACTAAACTAACAATAAACCTAAAACCTAAACTTAAACCCTAAACCTAAACTAAAACCCTAAAACTAAAAAAATTTAAACCTAAACCTAAACCCTAAACCCCTAAACCTAAACCTAAAGCCCTTAAACCCCTAAACCCTAAAACTAAAATCAAACCCTAAAACCTAAAACTATAAATCCTAAACTAACTCCTAAACCCTAACTAAACTTAAACTTAAACCTAAAAAACCTAAACCTTAAAACCCTAAACCTAAATAAGCTTAAATCCCTAAAAAATTAAAAACCTAAAACCTAAAAACTAGAACCTAAGAACCTAATCCCTAAACCCCTAAATTGTAAACCCTTAAACCCTAAAACCATAAACCCCTAAACCCTAAACCCTAAAACCCTAAAACCTAAACCTAAACCTAAAACCCTAAACCCTAAACCCTAAACCCTAAAAACCTAAACCCTAAACCCTAAACACCTAAGCTAAACCTAAATCCTAAACCCTAAAACTCTAAACCCCTAAACTAAACCTAAACCATAAACCCTAAACCTAAACCTAAAAAAAACCTAAACCCTAAACCTAAAAAATTTAAACCCTAAACCTAAAAATAAACCTATTCCCTAAAACCTAAAAAATGAAACCCTAAAGCTAAACCTAAACCCTAAACCTAAACAAAAACCCTAAAGCAAAACCTTAAACCTAAACCCTAAAACCTAAACTAAAAAATAAAAAACCTAAACCTAAAAAATAAACCTAAAACCTAAACTCTGAACCCTATACCCTAAACCCTAAACCCTAAACCCCAAAAATCCAAACCTAAACCTACACCTAAAACCCTAAAACCTAAAAACCCTCTCCCTTGAGGTTCTTTACATTATTTTTTCCTTCAAGACTCATCTGCATTTTTGGTGGATCCTTCTTCAATCAACCACTGAGTTTCTCAATCCTGGCATATATGTGTTCTTATGATTATGGTATGGTGACATCAACCCATGGCTTATTTCTCCCATTTTGAATGATCATAGGAATCCAATTTTAGGGGATTCATGAACCTAATGTCATTCATGCTATTAAATCCTTTAAGGATGCACTTTCTAGTAAGAGCTCTACCACTTATGACTCGAATCTACTTCTTTTGAGGTATGCCTATGATCATGTGTTCGATCTTGATGTCAAAAGCTTGTAAAACCGTATTTACTTTGATTGGAAAAATTTCTTTGTGCCCTAATTTGGATAAGATCCAATATTTTTTCATAACCTTAAACTTTTGGGTGCTTTCTCTATTAGTTTGATCGATCCAAGACATATTCTAATTCAACTTATGAACAATTTGGATTATTCAATGGTTTTCTCATCAATCTTATTTTGTCTTTAATTTCCAAATGCACTTGTTGAAGTGGTATCCCTTTTGATATAAAGGAGGAATCACCTATCATTCTGTGGTTAGCTCTTCCAAATATGAGATCCATTATGTTACCCACCAAGTTTTATTTATTGTCGGGCTCTTTTAGTCGTTGCTCCAAATCATCGACACATGAGATCCCGGCCCCTCTATTTCTCTTATAATGGTTGAACTTGACATATCTAAAAAACATCCTAAGGATGTCTAGATTAGATCTAAAATTTTGGTTATATATAAAAGGTCAAATTTGAAAATTTTCTAGTTTTTTGATCCCATTGCAAGATACATGGTCATGATAATTCAAAGTGTTTTATTCTTCACCTGCATCTCAAAAAGATAATTTTGAATGATCCTAACTCTAAATTAGCCACTGATAAAGTTAATAAAGCTATTTTTGTGCCTAAAAATAACTTAAATGTTGATATTAGGTCGGATTCTTTGGAATCTTTTGATGTTCCAAAAATTGCTATTTCTATTTCTCATTCTGACCATGACAAATGTACTAATAATGTTGAAAAAGATGATTTCTCCAACAACCTTTCTTTACATGAGAATATGCCTATTATGGCTAACTCTAAATTCAATGAGGATTATTCATTCTCTAATGAGTATATTACTACTTCTTTGGTGGCATTAATTGATGAGAATGAGGTTTTAAATGATGATTTGAATGACAACTTGAATGTGGCTAAAATTCTTGAGCAAGCTAATTTTAATATTGGTAATTGTGCATTGAATGGTATAATTTCTTCTCCTTCTCCAAATTCTAAAATTGATCTTCATTCTAAGCCCACCTTTCAAGAAAATATTGATTTGGAACAGTAGCAAGTTTTGATTAGAGATGTTCTAGCTGATCCTATTCATATTAATAATATTCCTAATCAATCACTTTCTAATGGTGACACTTTGGATAAAAATAGAAAATTCTAAACTATTTTAAAAAAAACTAAAAACTCTAAGTTGCAACCTCCTAATCTTGCCACCCTCTTCACATAAATAATGTGTTTTTCAATTTTGGCTTAGAGGATTTTTTCTTTCCCTCTCTTTATTATTATCATTTAATCAACTTTTAAATTTTTTTATTTTTAATTCTCTTGGAATCTTAGAGGGATTGGTACCTCAGTCATAATCATTTAAAATCTCTACATAATTAACAATATCTCTTTACTTATTGTTATTGAACCTCCTATAATGTCGATAAAATCAATCATGATGCTAGAATGCTTGGTTTTAATTTTTCTCTAACATTAGTAATAAAATTTGGTGCTTTTGGAACTTCTTAAATGTTTTAATTTTAGATGATCTTCAACAAGTTGTCAATACTCAAATTTCTTTTGGTGATTCTTGTGTGCTTGGCTCTTTTGTTTGTGCTTGCAATAGAGTTGGCTGAACATTCTTTGGGAGAATTTAAGAAGTTTTGCTCTTATTAACAAACCTTGGTTAGTTGGGGTGATTTCAACATTATTCTATATTCATCTGAAAGAAGTGGTTGTTCTCCTAATATTCATTCTATGGAAGAATTTTCAAATATGACTCTTGATTGTAATCTTATTGACATTGGTTTTAAAGGCTCTAATTATACTTGGTAAAACTCTAAGCTCTAGCAATGACTTGATGGAATTCTTTTCAACTCTCATTAGATTAGTCAATGGCCACTTAACTATTTTGTCCATTTGAGTAGAACTTTATTTGATCATGCACCTCTTTTCTTAAAGATAACTCTAAAAAATTAAACACCTCCCCTCTTTCAAATTTCAAAATATGTGGATTCAGCATTTGGATTTTCTTAAAGTTATGGCCAATAATTGAATGCTCCTTTACACCGATATTTTATTAGGGGTATGCATAGATTATGGTTTAAGCTTAAAAGGATCACAAAATTAGTTTGGTGGAACAAACATTATTTTAAAATCTTTTGCTAATATAAAAACATGAAACTTTTGGTTTGTGATCTTGAAAATGTTGTTTTGTCTGATTCTTCAGACCTTTTGGGCTTTTCATGTTGTCAAACAGTTGAATAATGAAAATATATGCGATCAATTGATCGTCTAGGAACAAGGTTCAAATCTCTCCATCTATTAGGATGCCTCCTATATACATCAATACTTCTACTTGACACTATCATAATGATAAATGGCTCATCTCATTGTGACCCTATCTTGGATTCTCAATACTGTCCTTCTATCCAGGAAGAACCACTTGTCTCGCAGGCTCTGGGAAGCGGAATAGAGAGCATTCATCTTGGGGTGGCTTACTACTTAGATGGTGCTATTGCAGACTTATTACCCAACATTTACCATAGGCATGATAATTGGTACACAGAGGTGTCCTTCGGTCCTCTCATACTAGAGAAAGGCCCTCTCAATCCTCTAAAGCACGGATGTAACTATCTCACAAAAGTTCTAAACCCAGCTCACATACCTCTTTAATGGGGAAATAGCCCAACCCTTAGAACATACTACATCCCCAGGTGGCGAAGAGTCGACATCGAGGTGTCAAACCTTCCCGTCAATGTAAACTCTTGGGGAAGATCAACCTATTATCACTAGAGTAACTTTATCCATTGGACCCTTCCACTCACCCGGATCACTGGGGTCGACTTTCATCCCCGATGGGTGGTCTTGGTCAAGCTCCTTATGCTCAGACTCGGACACCCCTCGCCCGAGAAACCTTTGCATCTCCCTTTTGGGAGGCACGCCATAGAAAATGTCTACTAGACTCCCTTAGCTGAGAACATGTAATTCTAGCTCTTCAGTGGTATCTCACCGATGGCTTGAGCATCACTAAAAATAAACCTAAAGCTAAATTAAAAAATAAAGCCAAATAAACCTAAAATAAAACCTAAATCTAACCTAAAATAAAATAAAACCTAAACCTAAACCTAAAATAAAAAAGAAAACCTAAACCTAAAATAAAATAAAAATAAACTCAACTAAAAATAAACCTAAACCTAAAATAAACTAAAACCTAAACTAAAATAAATAAACTAAACTAAATAAAAATAAAAAATAAACCAAAATAAAAATAAAATAAAATAAACTCAAATAAATAAAATAAACTAAATTAAACTAAACCTACTTTACTTAATTTTTTAAAAAACTAAACCCTAAAAAACCCTAAACCTAAAATAAACCCTAAACTATAAACCTACTTAAACAAACTAAACCCTAAGCTAAAACATTAAACTAACCTAACCCTAACCCTAAACCTAAACCCTAAACCCTAAACCCTAAACCCCTAACCTAACTAACCCTAAACCCTTAAAACCTAAACCTAAACCCTAAACCCTAAACTTAAATCACCTAAACCCAAAACCTAAATAAAATTCTAAATAAACTCTAAACCCTAAACCCTAAACACAATAAACTAGACTAAATCCTAAAACCTAAAACCTAAACCTAAACACAAAACCCTAAACCTAAACTCTAAACCCTAAATAAAATCCTAAACTTAAACCTAAACCCTAAAACCCTAAATCTAACCCCTAAACCTAAATCAAATCTAAACCTAAACCCTAAACTAAAATTAAACCTAAAACTATAAATTCTAAACCCTAAACTCCCTAAACCCTAAACCCTAAAGATTAACCCTAAACCAAAACTCCTAAACCCTAAAACTAAAACCTTAAACCTAAACTAAACTAAAACTATAAACTAAACTCTAACCTAAACCTAAAACCTAAACTAAAACCCTAAACTAAATAAACTTAAAACCTAAATATAAAACCCAAACCTAAAACCTAAACCTAAACCCTAAACCTAAAAAATCATAAACAAACTAACCTAAAACCCTAAAATTAAACCTAAACCTAAAAAACCTAAAACCCTAAACCTTAAACCTAAACCTAAAACCCTAAACACCTAAGCTAAACCTAATTCCTAAACCATAAAACCCTAAACCCCTAAACTAAACCTAAACCCTAAACCCTAAACCCTAAACCTAAAAATTAACCTAAACCCTAAACCCTGAAATAAATTAAACACTAAAACTAAACCTAAACCTTAAACCTAAACCTAAACCCTAAACCTAAACCTAAACTCTAAACCAAAACCCTAAACCTAAAAAACCCTAAACCCTAAACCTAAACCCTAAAATCTAAACTTAAAAAATAAAAATCTAAACCTAAAAAATAAACCTAAAACTAAACCTAAACCCTAAACCCTAAACCCTAAACCTAAAATCTAAACTAAACTACACCTAAAACCCTAAACCCTAAAACTTAAAACCTCGCTCCTTGAGGTTGATTTCATTTTCCCCTTCATCGACATCTCTATCTTGCATTTTGGTGGATCCTTCTTCAATCTGACCATTTCTAGAGTTTTCAACCTCCTGGGTCACGAGATGTGTCTCTTATGATTATGGCTGTGTGAAATCAAACCATGGCTTATTTCTCCATTTGGATGATCCAGCTAGGGCATCCAATTTTTAGGGATTCCTGAACCTAATGTCATTCATGCTACTAAATCCTTTAGGTATGCTATGATCATGTGTTCGATCTTGATGTCAAAAGCTTGCAAAACCTTTGTATTTACTTTGATTGGAAAAATTTCTTACCTAATTTGGATAAGATCTATATTTTTTTCATAACCTTAAACTTTTGGGTGCTTTCTATTGGTTTGATCGATCAAGACATAATCTAATTCAACTTATGAATAATTTGGATTATTCAAGGGTTTTCTCATGGTCAATCTTATTTTCTCTTTAATTGCCAAATGTGCTTGTTGAAGTGGTATCCCCTTTTTGATATAAAAGAGGAATCACCTATCTTCCTGTGTGGTTAGCTCTTCCAAATATGAGAATCCATTATGTTACCCACCGTGTTTTATTTGTTGGCTCTTTTGATCCTCCAAATCGATTAAATTGTGAGATCTCCCCTCTATTGCTCGTATATTGGTTTAACTTGGCATATCTAAAAAACATCCTAAAGATGTCTAGATCGGAGCTAAAAATTTTGGTTATTTATAAAAGGTCAAATTTGAAAATTTTCTAATTTTTTGTTCCCATTACAAGATACATGGTCATGATAATTCAAAATGTTTTGTTTTCACCATCTCAAAAAAAATTTGAATGATCCTAACTCTAAATTAGCCACTAATAAAGTTAATAAAGAAAGCCTAAAACTAACTTAAATATTAATATTAGGTCAAATTCTTTGGAATGTTTTGATGTTCCAACAATTCTTGCTTCTCATTCTGACCATGACAAAGGTACTAATAATGTTGAAAAAGATGATTTCTCCAACAACATTTCTTTACATGAGAATATGCTTATTATGGCTAACCCAAATTCAAAGAGGTGAAAAATGATGATTCATTCTCTAATGAGTATATTACTACTTCTTTCGGCATTAATTGATGAGAATGAGGTTTTAAATGATGATTTGAATGATAACTTGAGTCTAAATTCAAGCAAAACACTAATTGATATTGGTAATTATGCTTGAATGGTATTTTCTTCCTTCTCCAAATTCTGATTGATCTTCATTCTAAGCCCACCTTTCAAGAAAATGTTGATTTGGAATAGAGGAAGTTCTATTAAAGATTTTCTTGTGATCCTTATCCTATTAATATTATTCAATATTCTTTTCTTTTCTAATGGTGACACTTTGGATAAAAATAGAAAATTCCAAACTATTTTAAAAGAAAACTAAGAACTCTAAGATTCAACCTCCTAATCTTAAATCTTCTAGATCTAGACACATAAATAATGTATTTTCAATTTTTGGCTTGGAGGATTTTTTCTTTCCCTCTCTTTATTATTATCATTTAATGTCCTTTAATAATTTTTTATTTTAGTTCTCTTATTTGGAATGTTAGAGGGATTTACCCTCACTATTCTAATCATATTTAAAATCTCTACATAATTAACAATATCTCTTTACTTATTGTTATTGAATCTCATATGGTTGATAAAATCAATCATGTTGCAAATGCTTGGTTTGTAATTTTTCTCTAACATTAGTAATAAAATTTGGTGCTTTTGGAACAGCTTCTTAAATGTTTTAATTTTAGATGATCTTCAACAAGTAATCAATGCTCAAATTTCTTTTGGTGATTCTTGTGTGCTTGGCTCTTTTATTTGTGCTTCTTGTAATAGAGCTAGCCTGCACATTCTTTAGGAGAATTTAAGAAGATTTTCTCTTTTTGTTAACAAACCTTGGTTAGTTGGGGGTGATTTCAACACTATTCTATATTCATCTGAAAGAAGGGGTGGTTATTCATATAATATTCATTCTATGGAAGAATTTTCAAATGACTCTTGATTGTAATCTTATTAACATTGGTTTTAAAGGATCTAATTATACTTGGTAAAATTCTAAGCTCTAAATGACTTGATAGAATTCTTTCAACTCATTGGATTAATCAATAGCTTTACCTAAAACCATTAGTAGAACTTTATTGATCATGCCTCTTTTGGTTTATGTTAAAGATAACTCTAAAAAATTAAACACCTTGCCCGCTTTCATATTTCAAAATATGTGGATTCAACATTTGGATTTTCTTAAAGTTATGGCCAATAATTGTATTGCTCCTATACACTGAATTTTTATAGGGGTATGTATAGATTATGGTTTAAGCTAAAGGCTCAAACAAAATGTAGTTTTGTGGAATAAAACATTATTTTAAAATCTTTTTGCTAATATAAAAACATGGAACTTTAGTTTGTGATCTTGAAATTGCTATTTTGATTCTTCCATGCTTAAGTATTTGAATGAAGCAAAGATGATCTTGTTAATTATCAAATATAAGAGACAAATTAAAAAAGAGTCTAAACATCTTGTGATGGGGACATGAATACTATATTTTCATGCTTTATTTAATAAAAGAGACTTAAATTCTATCAAAAAATTAAAAGTAATAATGGAGATTATCATTGATATTAATGTTATTAAAGATTCTATTATTACCACTAAAAAATATGATAATAAAATCCAATCTTATGAAGCTATTTTTAATTTGCATTTGATCCCTCTATAATTACCAATGATGACAATCATTAACTATTACCTACTAAATGAGAATGGTAAAGTTCTTATAAAGCATGAACATTGATTTCCCTGCCCGGAGGGTCAACTATTCAATTTTTAAAATTCTATTATTATTAAGCAAATGATGTGGTGGTCGAGTATGGTTATGGATTGGAGGAGCGGAGGTTACAACCATGGTGGTGGTGAGAGAGAGTTCGTGGATATGATGGTGGATCCTGCTATTTGAGAGGCCGAGGTGGTTCTGATGGGAACTGAAGAAACTAAAGAACGACTGATCCAATTTACTGCTTATGGAATTATGTCTTTACAGTAGAGACAATTCTAGTTATCTAGGGTTTTTGATTTGCTTAATGTGTGCTCATTTTTTATCTCTGCCATCGCTTCTAAAACTTGGTGTGTTACTTAGTTGATGAAATCAAAAAGAAGAAATGTTAAATCTGAATTTGTTCTCTGTTAAAAATAAAAAAACCCAAAAATCCTAAACCCTAAACTAAGACTTGAACCCTTAACTTAAAACCTAAACCCTAAACCCTAAAACCTAAATCCTAAACCTTAAAACCTAAAACCATAAACCCTAAACCCTAAAGCCTAAGTCCTAAACCCTAAAATCTTAATCCTAAATCCTAAACTAAAAGAAAAAAAATCCTTAAACCCTAAAATAACCCTAAACCCTAAACCCTAAACCTTAAAAAAGCTAAAAACCTAAACCAAAACTAATTAAAAATAAAAAAAATAATTCAAAAAACCCTAAATGAAAATAAAATAGAAAAATAAACTAAAATAAAAACTAAAACCTAAACCAAAAGCTAAACTTAAAGCAAAACATAAAAAGAAAATAAATAAAAAAATAAAAAAAACTAAACTAAAGAAAATAAATAAAACCTAAACTAAACTAAAATAAAACCTAAAATAAAAAAATAAACCTAAAATAAAAAATTAAAAATTAAATAAAATAAACTAAACCTAAAATAAAAAATAAAATAAACCTAAAATAAAAATAAAATAAACCTAAAATAAAACTAAATAAAACCTAAACCTCAATAATAAACCTAAAAAATAAAAAAATAAAACCTAAACCCTAAACTTAAAAAATAAAATAAACCTAAACCTAAAAAATAAACTAAACTAAAATAAATAAAACCTAAACCTAAACCTAAAATAAACTAAACCTAAACCTAAACCTAGACTAAATAAAATAAAATAAACTAAAAATTTACCTAAACCTAAATTAAAAAAATAAAACCTAAAAATAAACCTAAAATAAAAACCTAAAACTAAACCTAAAAAAAAATAAAACCTAAACATAAGCCTAAAAATGAAAATAAAAACTAAACCAAAAAATAAAATAAAAATAAAACTAAATTAAAAAAAAATAAACTTAATCCTAAAAAATAAAATAAAATAGAAAACATAAACTAAAATAAATAAGCCTAAAATAAATGAACTAATCTAAATAAAATAAAATAAACTTAAATCTAAATAAAAAATAAATTAAATTAAAATAAATAAAAAATAAACTAAATAAACCAAAACTTACCAGTTTACTTAATTTAAAAAAATAATTAAAAAAATAATCCTAACCCTAAATCCTAAACCCTAAAACTAACCCTAAAATCGAAACTCTAAACCCTAAACCTATAACCTAAATCATAAACCCTAAACCCTAAAACCCTAAAGCCTAAACCTTAAACCATAATCCCTAAACCTTACAACCCTAAACCATAAACCCTAACACTAAAAAAATCCTAAACCCTAATCTAATGTTAAATAAACCCTAAACCATAAACCCTAAACTCCTCCACCCTCTCCCCCAAGTGCTCTCTTATTCTCAAGCAATTTTTGAATCCCTCTTGTTGGTGCATCTAACTGAGATTTATGTGGCTTTGTCTTGGTCAAATTAAAAGGCTTGTTGCATCTACCCATTTGCATAATGCTTCATCATTGACCATGGCTATGGTGAGTTTTATTCCTTGGGCTCTACCTCAAATTATGGATGCTTTGGCTAAGGCATCTAACACATTAAGGCTTGGCATCCCTAATGTTTCTTCTTCTACTAAATCTTTTAAGAAAGAGATCTCTAGTAAGACTTCTCCCTCTGTTAATTTGGTTAATCTCATTTTGATGTCTTTTAGAGGCTTTCCAGTCATAATGTTCTCTGATGTGGATGTTGAAAAGTTGGCAAAACCATTTGAATTTTTTTCTTGTCATAAATTTGTTTATGCATCAATTTGGATAAGATCCACTCTTTTTACTATAATCGCAAGCTTATGGGTGCTTTCTCGATTGGTCCTATTGACCATTGGCATATCCTGATTCAACTTTCTAATGATCTGGATTATTCACGTGTTTTTTTGCATCATTCTTATTTCTTTATTAATTATCAAATGCATTTGCCCCTTTTTGACATTAAGGAGGAATCTCCTATTGTCCCTATGTCATCATTCTTCCTATTTTGTCACGCATCATGTGCTTTTTGCTGTCAGGGTTTTATTTGGTCAACTTTGCAACTCACCAAAAACCGTAATCAATCTTGCTCCTCTCCTCCTAATTAGACATAACTAAAAATACCCTAAGTTTAAATATGGGTATTCTCAAAAGGTTGAATTGGAGAACCTTCTAGTTTTTATTCCAATCGTAAAATTCTATCATGACAATTTAATGTTTTATTCTCATCCCACTTAAAAAATGAAATACTCTAAAGAGAATGTTGTTCCTACCCATAAGTATCCTACTTATGTTAAAAAATCAACCCTGATCCTAAGAATGGTATGAAGGCTATTGATTCTTGATATTGGGGTTAACCTATTGAACAAGTTTTGGCCCCTACTAATATAGATTGAGGTTTTCAAAATGGGATGGGTGATTTATCTCTTTTTCCTTCTTTGAATTTGTGTAATTCTAATGTGGAGAATAATAAATTTTCAAAGTTATTGGAAGATGATTCTGTTTCTTGTAATTCTATTCTTGCATCTATGCTAGCTTTGATCGATGAAAATGTTGATTTTGATGAGGATTTAAATGATGTTGAGCGTGCAGAAAAAAAATTCTAGCCGGATTTAACTACTCATGCTTTAAATGGTTCTAAATCGTCATGGTTTCTCATTTCTAATCTTGATATTCATGTTAATCCTACTTTTCAACTTAATATGGATTTGGAAGAATGAACTCCAAACACTTGGAGAATTCTAAATTTGTGACCAATGTTACTAAATCTTTGGATGATGACTCTAAAGCAAAATAGTTTTCAAACTTATCATGCTAAAAGAAAAAAATGTGTTAAAATTACCCACCCAAATTGTCCAAAACTCTATACTGATCTCACTCCTCTCTTAATTAACCTTGCTTAACCCTTTTATTATACCTATATTTTAGTGTTTGAAACATTAGGGATAACTCTATCCATAATCTATAAAATCTTTGTTGCATTCATAATTTACTTGTTGTACCTCTAATCATGCTAATAAAATTAACTATGTAGAATGACTCTAATAAATTTTTCTCTAATATTAATAATAAGATTTATATTTTTAATAATTTTGTTTAAATTATTGATGATCCCAACCACTAAATCCAAAAAACCTAACACTAAACTATCTAAACTACTCAAAATCCTAAACCTAAACTCTAAAATTAAACCTAAAAACTAAACCCTAAATTTTAATTAAACTCTAAACTAAACTAAAATAAACCTAAATTAAACCTAAATAAACCCTAAACTAAACTCTAACCCTATAAATAATCTAAATTAACTATAAATTTAACTATAAATCATCCTAAAAATAATAAACCTAAACCTAAATAATAAAACACTAAATCTTTTACTCTAACTAAACCTAAACTGTAAAATTCAAAATAAACCTAAACTAGGTCTAAATCTAAAATTAAACCTAAATCCTAAACTAAATCTAAACCTAACCTAAACCTAAACCCTAAACCTAAACTAAATACCTAAATCCTAAACCTAACTAAACCTAAACCCCTAAACCTAACTAACCTAACCCTAAACTTAAACCAACCTAAACCTAACATACCCTAACTTAAACCTAAACTTAAACCTAAACTAAATCAAACCTAACCCTAAACCTTTAAACCCTAAACCAAACCCTATAAAATCTTAACTATAAACCTAAACCACCCTAAACCCTAACCCTTAAACCTAACCCTAAACCCTAAACAATAAAACATAATCAATTTTATACCCTAACCTAAACCCTAAACCTAAACTAAAATAACTAAACTCTAAACCCTAAACCAAACCCTAAACCCAAATCTAAACCCTAACCCTAAACCCTAAACCCCTAAATAAAACCCTAAACTTAAACTTAAAGTAACTAAATAAATTGAAAAATAAACATTAACCCTTAAACTTAATAAACCTAAACCTAAACATAAACCCAAATAAATAACCTAGAGAACATCACTATAAACTTCAAATTTAGATCCGGTCGAGGAGGAGGGGGTTATCTCATAAGGGTGGATGTGGAGGTCTGGATATGGAGGGTGAGGGTGGTTATGGAGGCGTGAGGAGCTAGGTTATACCATGGTGTGAAGGAGGGAGATCGACTATATGATGGTGGATCCTTACTTGAGAGGCTGGATTTTGTTGGGAACCGGAGACATTGAAAAATGGTCGATCCGATTGCGGAAACTATATCTTTATAGTAGAGCAGTTCTAATTATCTAGGTTTTCATTTGCTCTAAACTCATTTTTATATGTCATCGCTTTTGTCTTACAAAACAATGTGTTACTTGGTTGATGAAATCAAAAGAAAAAAAATTTGAATTTATCTTCTTAAAAAAACAAAAACCTTAAATCAATAAAAAACCTTAAACCTTAAACCCAAAACCTAAACCCTAAACCCAAACCTAAACTATAAACCCTAAACCATCTAATGATAAACCCTAAACCTAAAACCATAAATCCTAAACCCTAAACCCTAAAACCAATCCTAAAACCATAAATCATAAACCCTAAAACCTAAAACTAAACCTAAACCCTAAACCTAAAAAACCAAACCCCAAAACCTAAACTAACACTAAACCCAAAACCCTAAAAAAGCCTAAACATTAACCTAAACTAAATAAGACTTAAAAAAATAAAATGATAAGAAAACCTAAACCAAAATAAATAATAAATAAAAAAATAAAAATGAAACTAAAACCTAAACCTAAAAAAGAAAATAAAATAAATAATAAAAATTAAACTAAAATAAAATAAATAAAAACCTACACTAAACTAAAAAAATAAAAAACCTAAATAAAATAAAACTAAACCTAAATTTAAAATAAAATAAAATAAAAACTAAATAAAAACCTAAATAAAAGTTAAAATAAAAATAAACCTAAATAATAATAAAAAATTAAATAAACTAAAGTAAATAAAAAATAAACTAAATAAACCTAAACCTACGAGTTTACTTAATCTAAAAAAGAAAAAAAAAAATAAAACCCTAATCATAACCTAAACCCTAAACTAACCTAAACCCTAAACTAAACCCTAACCTAAATCCTAAACCCTAAAACCCTAAATCCTAAGCCTTAAACAAAAAAACCCTAAACCCTAAACCTAAATTCTAAAACCCTAAACCTAAATCTTAAAACCCACAACCTAAACTGAAACCCTAAACCCCAAAACATAAACCCCACTTAAACCCAAAAAAATTAAAACATAAACCTAAACTAAATAAACCTAAAATAAAATAATAAATAAATAAAACTAAACCTAAATAAAATAATAAATTAAAATAAATAAAAAAACCCAAACTTAAGCCTAAACCAAAATTGAAAAATTAAAAATAAAACTAAACTAAAGTTAAAATAAATAAAAACCTAAATAAAATATAAACTAAACATAAAATAAAAATAAAATAAACCTAAAACAAAATAAAATTATAACTAAATGAAAACCTAAACTTAAAATAAAACCTAAAAAAATAACAAAATTAAAGCTAAATCATAAACTAAAAAAAGCTAAACCAAAATTAATAAAAAAAAATAAACTAAAACTTAAACTCTAAAATAAAACCTAAAACTCCTAAAACCTAAAATAAACTAAAGATAAAAACCTAAACTAAATAAACATAAACCTAGATTTTTAAAAAAATTAAAATAAACCCTAAACCCTAACTAATCCTAAACCTCAACCCTAAACCTATACCCTAAAACTAACCTAACCCTAAACCCTAAACCTAAACCAAACCTAATATAAATTAATTACCTAACTATAAACCTTAAAACCCCAAATACCTTAAACCTAAACCTTAAACTTAAACCTAAACCAACCCTAAACTCTAAAAAATAAAATAAAAAATAAAACCCTAAACATAAACCTAAACCCTAAACCCTAAACCTAAACCCTAAACCCTAAAACCTAAACCTAAACCCTAAACTTAAAACCTAAACCCTAAACCCTAAACCCTAACTAAATATTAAACCTATAACCCTAAACCTAAACCTTAATTTAAACCTAAACACTAAACCTCTAAACCTAAACCTAAATCATAAACCCTAAACCAACCTAAACTCTCCCTAAACCTAAATCCCCTAAACCTAAACCTAAATCTAAAATTTAAAATTTAAATAAAAAATAAAAAATAAAAACCTAGACTAAACTAAAACATAAAATAAATCTAAAATTAAAACCTAAATAAAATAAAACTAAAGGTAAATAAAATAAAATTGGCCTAAAATAAAGAAATAAAACTAAATAAAAAAACATAAAAAAATATGCCCAAAATAAAACATAAAAAATAAATATAAAATAAACCTCAACAATAAACTTAAAAAAAAACCTAAACCTAAAATAAACAAAAATAAAATAACCCTAAACCTAAGCTAAAATAAACTAAACTAAAATAACTAAAACCTAACCTAAACCCAAAATAAAATGAAACCTAAACCATAAAATAAATAAAATAAAAGAAACTAAAATTAAACCCGAACTAACTAAATAAATAAACCAAAAAAATAAATCTAAAATAAAACCTAAAACCTTAACCTAAAAAAAAATAAAATAAAAAGCTTTACCTAAACCTAAAAATAAAAAATAAAACCTAAACTTAAAATAAAAAATAAAAATAAATCTAAACTCAGAAATAAACATAAACCTAAGCCGAATCCTAAAAAATAAACTAAAATAAAAAACCTAAACTAAAATAAATAAACTAAACTAAATAAAAATAAAAAATAAACTAAATAAAATTTATAATAAAATAAACAAAATAAATAAAATAATAAACCTAAACATTTACAATTTTTTTTTTTAAAACATAAACTAAAATAAAAAAGTTAAACTAAATAAAAAATAAAAATAAACCTAAATAAACTTAAAAATAAACTAAAATAAATAATAAATAAATAAATAAATAAATAATATTTTTTTAATTAAAAATAATAATAAACCCTAAACCCTAAACCCTAAACCTAAACCCTAAATAAACCCTAAATTTAAAACTAACTAAATGTTAAACCCAAACCCTAAAATCATAAACCAAACCCTAAACCCCAAAACCCAAAACCTATAACCTAAACCCTAAACCCTAAAAACCTAAACTTTAAATATACATACCTTAAACCATAAATCCTAAATAAACCCTTAACTCAACTTAAACCCTAAACCTAAACACTAAAAAAAGCTAAAACATAAACCTAACCTAAATAATACCTAAAATAAATTAATAAAAAACCTAAGCTAAAACAAATAAATAAAAAAATAAAATAAAACATAAACTAAAACCTAAACCTAACCTTAAATCTAAACCTAAACCTAAAATAAAATAAAATAAAATAAAAAATAAAAACTAAACTAAAATAAAATAAATAGAAACTTAAACTAAATTTAAAAAAATAAAACCTAAATAAAATAAATAATTGTAAAAGGTTATTTTGGCTTTTTTATTTGGTGGTTTCCTATCCGGGTGGTTTACCATAATTTTTAGTTGGATATTTTTATATCCTCCTTGGGTTATGGCTATTGTAGGTTTTCTTATGGGTTTTGCCTCTTTCTGGCTATTTGGTTGATAGAGTGGCTTTGTATGGTTGGGTTATTAACTGGTGCCTATAAAAATTAATAAGAATAAAAATCCTCAAATAAAATAAACAAATATAAAATAAAAAACTAACCTAAAAATAAAAATAAACATAAATAAAAATAAAAAATAAAGTAAAATAAATAAAAAATAAACTAAATATAATTAATAAACCTACTAATTCTTGTTTAATTTAAAAAAAACTTAAACGACAACCTAAACCCTAAACCTAACCCTAAACCCTAAACCTAACCCTAAAACCTAAAAAACCCTAATTAAAACCCTAAACCCTAAATAATCTTAAACCCATAAACCCTAAACCCTAAACCCTAAATCCTTAAAACATTAAACCCTAAACTAATGCCTAAACCCTAAAGCCTAAATCTAAACCTAAAAACCTAATCTAAACCTCTAACCTAAAATACTAAAACCTAAACCCTAAAGCAAAACACTAAATCTAAACCCTAAACCCTAAACCTTAACCCTAAACCCTAAACCTTAAAACACTAAAACATTAAACCCTAAAACCCTAAACCCTAAACTTTAAACCTAAACCATAAACCCTAAACCCTAAAAACCTAAAACCTAAACCTAAACTAAATAAAACCTAAAAATAAAATAAATAAATAAACTTAAACCTAAATAAAATAAAATAAAAAATAAAAGATAAACCTAACCTAAAACTTAAATCAAAACCTAAACCTAAAAATAAAATAAAATAGAAAAAAATAAACTAAAATAAAATAAATAAAACCAAATAAAACTAAAAAAAATAAAATAAACCTAAGAATAAAATGTAAATAAAATAAAAATAAACATCAAATAAAATAAAATAAACTTAAAGTAAACTAAAATAAAAGCTAAATAAAACCTAAAGCTAAAAAATGAACCTAAAAATAAATAAAACATACAACCTAAACCCTAAACCAAAAAAACCTAAACTAAAAAGAAAATCTAAACCTAAAATAAAAATAAAATAAACAAAATAAAATAAACCTAAACCTAAACTAAAATAATTTAAACTAAAATAAATAAAACTTAAACCTCAATGTAAAATAAACTAAACCTAAACCTAAACCTAAACTAAATAAAATAAATTAAACTAAAAATAAACCTAAACCTAAACTTAAAAAAATAAACCTAAAATAAACCTAAAATAAAACATATAAACTTAAAAAATAAAATAAAATCTAGATCTAATCCTAAAAATAAAAATAAACCAAAACCTAAAAAAAAAATAAAAATAAAATCAACTAAAAAAACAAAAAAACCTAAAAAAAAACTAAAAAAAACTAAACTAATAAATAAACCTAAAATAATTAAACTAAAAAAAAATTAAAATAAAATAAACCTAAATAAAAGTAAAAAATAAAGTAAACTAAATAAATAAAAGTAAACTAAATATACTAAATTAACCTACCTATTATTTAATTTTTTTAAAAAAAAAAACCTAAACCCTAAACCTAAACCTAAAACCCTAAACCTATAACCCAAAACCCTAAACCTTAAACTTAGACCCTAAAACCCTAAACCCTAAAAATCCAAATCTAAACCTAAATATAAACCCTAAAACCCTAAACCCTAAACCCTAAATCCTAAACCCTAAACCCTAAAACCTAAACCCTAAACCCTAAACTTAAACCTAAACAGTAACTAAATATATTAAAAATAAACCTAAACTCAAACTAATAAACCTAAACCTAAACCTAAACCTTAAGAATGGGTAACCATGAAACATCATCCAACTATGCTCAGCCTAGATAATGGAGGCTAAAGCAAGGTTATCAAAAGTGGTGGGGGATCTAGGTGCGTGGATATGGAGGTGGTGGTCGAAAGGCTGGTTATAGAGGTGGGAGAGTGTTTGGGGATCTGTGGTGGTATATATGAATTATCATTTTGATCTATGTCATCACTTATGTCTGAAAAATTTTGTGTCATACTTGGTTGATGAAATCAATAAGAAGAAATGTTGAATCTTAATTTCTTCTCTATTAAAAAAACCAAAAATCCTAAACCCTAAACTAAAACTTAAACCCTAAACCTAAAACCTAAACCCTAAACCCTAAACCTTAAGCCCTAAAAACCATAAACCTTAAACTACAAACCCTAAAACCAAAAACCCTAAACCCTAAACCCTAAACCTTCAACCCTAAGCAAAACCTAAACCTTAAACCTAAACCTAAACCCTAATCCTAAACCCTAAACCCTAAACCATAAATGCTAAAAACCTAAACCTAAACCCTAAACCTAAACTAAACTAAACTTAAACCCTAAACTAAACCTAAACCCTAAACAAACCCTAAACCCTAAACCATAAACCTTGAACCTAAAAAAGCTAAAAACTTAAACCTAAACTAAATAAAACCTAAAAATAATATTTAAAAAACCTAAACTAAAATAAAATAATAAAATAAAATAAAATAAAAACATAAACTAAGACCTAAACCTTAATAAATAATAAATAATAAATAAAAACTAAATTAAAATAAATAAATAAAAACCTAAACTAAACTAAAAAATAAAAAACCTAAATAAAATAAAAACTAAACCTAAAATAAAATAAACCTAAAATAAAATAAAAGAAAAACCTAAACCTAAAAACTAAACCAAAAAATAAAACCTAAAAATAAATAAATAATAAAATCAAAACCCTAAACTAAAAAAAACTTATACATAAAATAAAAATAAAATAAACCTAAACCTAAACTATAATAAACTTATCTAAAATAAATAAAACGTAAACCTAAACCTAAAATAAACTAAACTTAAACCTAAACCTATACTAAATAAAATAAAATAAACTAAAAATAAACCTAAACTAAAAAATAAACCAAAAATAAAAACTTAGAACCTAAAACTAAAAAAAATTAAATAAAAATTAAAACATATACCTAAAAAATAATATAAAGATAAAACTAAACTAAAAAAGAAACTATAACCTTAACCTAAACCTAGAAAATAAACTAACATAAAAAACTTAAACTAAAGTAAATAAACTAAACTAAATTTAAATAAAAATAAAAATAAAATGAACAGAAATGAATAAAAAATAAACTAAATAAACCTAAACCTACCAGTTTACTAAATTAAAAAATTGAAAATCTAAAAAATATTAAATTAAAAAAAAAACCATAACCCTAGACCCTAAACCCTAAACTAACGGTAAACCCTAAACCCTAAACCTAAAACCATAAGCCCCAAACCCTAAACCCTAGACCATAAACCCTAAACCCTAAACCTTAAACCCTCAAAACCTAAAAACCTAAACCTAAACTAAATAAAACCTAAAAATGAAATAAATAAATAAAACCTAAACCTAAATTAAATTAAAAAATAAAATAAAATAAAAACTTAAACTAAAACCTAGACCTAAACGTAAACCTAAACCTAAAAATAAAATAAAAAATAAAAAATAAATTTAGATAAATTAAATAAACAGCTAAACTAAACTAAAAAAAGTAAACCTAGAAATAAAAAATCTAAATAAAATAAAAAAAATATAAACCTAAATTAAAATAAAATAAAAACTAAGTAAAAACCTAAACCAAAAATAAGCCTAAAAAATATAAAACCTAAACTAAACTAATGGTAAACCCAAACCTAAAATAAACAAAAGATAAACCTAAACCTAGACTAAAATAAAATAAACTAAAATAAATTAAACCTAAACCTAAACTTAAAAGATACTAAAAAATAAACCTAAAATAAAATACCTAAAACCTAAACCTAAAATAAAACAAAAAAAATAAAACTAAACTAAAATAAACTTAAACCTAAAATAAAAATAAATAAACTAAATAAATAAACTAAACCTAAAAAAAATAAACATAAATAAAAATAAAAATAAAATAAATTTAAATATATTAAACTAAAATACTAAATAAACCTAAACCTAATAATTTTAAAAAACCCTAAATAATAAACTAACCCTAAACCTAAACCCTAAATCAAACTAAACCTAAATGCTAAATCAATAACCTTAAACCATAAACCCTAAAAACTTAATAAAAAAATTAAAAAAAATGAAGAAAACCCTACCCTAAACCCTAATCCCTAAAACTAACCCTAAACTCCAAACCTTAAACCCTAAACCCAAAAACCTAAAACCCTAAACCCTAAACCCTAAACCCTAAACTATAAACTCTAAACCCTAAACCATAAACCTTAAACCCTAAACCCTAAACCCAACCTAAACCTAAACCTTAACCCAAACCCTAAACTAACCCTAAACTTCACCTTAAACCCTAAAACCTAAAATAAACCTAAACTAAATAAAACCTAAAAATAAAAAAAATAAAAGTCCTGAAACCTAAATAAAATAAATAAATTAAAATAAAATTAAAACCCAAATTAAAACCTAAACCTAAATCTAAACCTAAACCTAAAAATAAAAAACTAAAAACTAAACTAAAATAAAATAAATAAAAACATAAACAAAACTAAAATATAAAATAAACTAAAAAATAAAACCTAAATAAAATAAAATCCAAATGTAAATAAAGTAAAATAAAACTAAATAAAACCTAAACCTAAAAATAAACCTAAAATAAAACATAAAAATAAATAAAAATTAAAACCTAAACCCAAAACTAAAAAAAAACCTAAAATAAACAAAATAAAATAAACCAAAACCTAAACTTAAATAAATAAAACCTAAACCTAAACCTAAAAGAAACTTAACCTAAACACTAAACTAAATAAAATAAAATAAAATAAAAATAAACCTATACGTAAACTAAAAAATAAAACCTAAAAAAAAAACTAAAATAAAACTTAAAACCTAAACCTAAAAAAATAAAATAAAAACCTAAACCTAAACCTAAAAATAAAAAATGAAAGCTAAACATAAAAAATATGATAAAATAAAACTAAACTAAAAAATAAAGATAAACTAAACCTAAACCTAAAAAATAAACTAAAATAAAACCTAAGCTAAAATACAAACCTAAAAATAAATAAACTAAATTATATAAAAATAAAAGATAAACTTAAATAAAAATAAAAAATTAAATAAACTAAAATAAATAAAAATAAACTAAATAAACCTAAACCTACTAGCTTACTTAATTTAGAAAGAAGTAAAACAAAATAAAAAAATAAAGAAATAAAAAAATAAAAAAATAAAAAAAGCTAACCCTAAAAGTAACCCTAAACCTTAAACCTACAATCCTAAACCCTAAACCCTAAACCTTAAACCTACAATCCTAAACCCTAAACCCTAAACCCTACACCCTAAAAAACCTTAAACCCTAAATGCTAAACCCTAAACCAAAACCCTAAAAGCATAAACCCTAAAATCCTAAACACAAACCCCTAAACCCAAACCCTAAACCCTAAACCCTAAACCCCAAACCCTAAACCTAAACTTAAATTAACTAAATAAAGTAAATAATAAACTTAAACTATAAAACCTAATAAACCTAAAACTAAACCATAAGAATGGGCAACCTTGATGGCGTGAACATCAGCTAACCAGATCTGTATTCAGAAGGGAGGCTAAAGCATTATTATGTTGTTTGAGGGATCTAGAGGTGCTAGTGGATATGGAGGTGCAAAGCAATAAGAGGTGGGAAAAGTGATAGAGGTTATAGCCATGGTGGTTGTGGAGGGAGATTAGGGATATGGATGGATCACTGAGAGGCCAAGGTGGTTTTGGGGAATTGGAGAAATTGAAGAATGACGATCCATTCTAGCTTATGGAACTATGTCTTTAATAGAGATGGTTCTAGTTATCTAGGGTTTTGATTTCTTTGCGTGCTCATTCTTGATCCATGTCATCACTTGTGTCTTATAAACAAACTTTGAATGAAATCAAAAGAAGAAATGTTGAATCTAATTTATTTTGTTAAAACCAAAAAACCTAAATCCTAAACTTAAACCTAAACACTAAACCTAAAACCTAAACTAAACCCTAAACCCTAAACCCTAAAACTAATGCTAAATCCTATACCTAAAACCTAAACCTAAACCATAAACCCTAAAACAAACCCCAAACCCTAAACCCTAAACCTACAACACTAAACCTACAACCCTAAACTCTAAACCCTAATCCTAAATCCTAAACCCTAAACCCCAATCCCTAAATTATAAACTAAACTCTAACCCTAAACCCTAAACCCTAAAAGTATAAACCCTAAACCTAAAACCCTAAACCCTGTGTAACTAAATAAACTTAAACCTACTGGTTTACTTTAATTTAAAAAAACTTAAATTATAATGAAACCCTAAACCTAAAACTAACCATAAACTTAAACCTATAACCCTAAACCCTAAACCCACCTAAAACTAATCTAAACTTAATTCTAAACCCTAATCCTAACCTTAAACCCCAAACCCTAAACTTAATCCTAAACCTAATCCTAAAAGCATCAACCCTAAAACCTAAACCTAAACCCTACACTAAACCCTAAACCTTAAACCTAATCCTAACTAAACTAAACCTAAACCCAAACCCTAAACCTAAACCTAAAGTATTTAAATTAAAATAATCCCAAACCCTAAAACCTAATAAACCTAAACCTAAATTCCTAGTATGCGTGAGTCATCAGCTCACATTGACTACATCCCTACCCTTTGTACACACCGCCAAAGCTATTTAAAATGATTCAAAATTCTTTAAAGATGTTTTTTTAATTTTAATTTGATTTGATTTAAGGAATGTGAAAGAGGTTTGCTAATCCTAACCCAATTCCCCATGTGTGAATTAATTTAGTTTAATGAAGAATATTTAGGTTGATTTTATGTTTTGATTAGGTCAAGGTATTAAGTGAGTTAATTATCGCTATTTTATATCACCTTAAGTTAACAAACTAGTTAATAATAAGCCAATATGATATGCAAACCACATGAAAAGTAAAATTGTAATGCTCCTAAAATGAAAGGGGCTAATGAAAATAATGATTAATAGTTAATTAAACTTAAGGGATCTCACTTACTATAGTGTTTTATTTTATTTCTCAAACTCTTTGGAAGGAATTTGAAAAATAAAAAATTTTGGTATATGTTGGGACACCAATGAGATCCAGATGTTCTCATTAGTGATGCATGACATTGAGGAATGATGTACTGTCATAGGTGACATAAGTGTCCATCTTAAAATAACTCAAATCTGACCTAGGGTGACTACTGAGTGAATGTTATTAGGGACTTATGTCTACTGAAAAGTAGTGAGGATTAATTTTTTCTTAATTTCATGTGATATGGTCGGTTTGAATTTGAATTGGACATCCGGGCTATATTTTATTGTTATGGACCTATCCAAAATGGGCCCATGATAATTTACAAATGTCGTGTGGGTGGTAATGTAAAACCTAAATGATTGCCTTTCTGTGTAAGCATGTTAGAAAAAGGCGTAGAACTTACATCTTCTAAAGTAGGGAACAACTGGGTGACTTGTTGGTAGCACAACAAATCAAACTAGACATTGGGATGACAGTGAATGTGCTAGAGGACTTATATCAAAGAGTAGTCATATTTTATGGGGATCATTACATTCTAAAGATAGGATACTTACTTGGGAAAAGGTACCTCCTGTTGTCCTTCTATTCAAGTGAATATATTTTTTGTTTATATGTTTGGTGTGTGAGGGACCACACCGAGAAGGGGCTATTGAGCTATCTCTCATGTAATGACCAAGGGAGAATGCACATCCATAGGATAGATTCTCCAACCAAGGGGTGGTTACTAGGAAAGGGAACTATCAGATAGTAAAGTAGTGTCTAAATGGGGTTGCAAAGGATGTGATCCAAATATAGTGCCCACAGGGGAGGTGCTGCTAGGGGCGTTATCCTGAGTTCTAAAAAAAAAACTTCTATAGGTGTACGATGGCCATCTCAAGGAGAAAGCATAGTAGACTTATATTTTCCTTATGTGGTGTATCCTAAGGTACAAGAACCAACCAACCTAAGGTGTCTATCAGATAGTTAGAACCAACCAACCTAAGGTATTATACAATGATCAATCTAGAAAGAATGTAGGCTTACAAATTTCCAAGATGATCATCATCGAGATAGTTTATCATCGCGAGACATATGCTATCTAACCTAGAGCGACTAGCGGGACCTCGGGGAAGGACTAGACCTAGACTTCAAGTTCGGAGGGAAGGATCGCTGGGTGACTTATCCTAAACCTACTCGACCGCGTCAGTGTACAAAGGCTGATCCAAGAAGAAAGCATACCAGACTCACATCCTCTTAAATGAATCAAACATGAGGTAGCTTACCAGCCACATAGTAAGGCCTACCAAACTAACAATGCGCTTGTCAGTGTGTAGTGGCCGAGTAAGGAAGGAAAGTGTAGTAGACTTACATCTCCAAAGTAATAAGAACATTGGGGTGACACACTAGTAAATTAGCATGTCAGTTTGACCTAGAGCATCTAATGAGTGAGTGACATTAGGGGCGTTATCTCAACTCAAAGTATCCCAAGATAAATGATATGTGTTTGTTTTATATGTTTATGTGTAGTTTGTGTTTGTGTTGTGTTGATGAAGGATAAGACGCCGCTCAGGTTCCTTACACGTACCCTAAACACATCGTGGCAGATTTACAAATAAGAATTCTTTCAACATGAGAGAGATTGAATTCCAAATGGAATTTTTATTGATGTTAATTATTTTGAAACATGATTTATAATATTTCTTTAAGTAGCCCATTGATTAGAAGCATTGGGTGCTCTCCTTATGATTAATAAGTGATAAGATCCTCCTTGGGTCCTTCTCAAAAAGTGCTTTCCTAAGTGGGTTCAAACTTGCCTCCCATCTTACGATGGGCAACAATCGATCTCCTTAGAACTAAAATAAGCTCTCCTACTTGAAAAGCTCTAGGATGGACTAACTTATTGTGATCTTGAATCATTTTAGCTTTGTACAACTCGAGGTTTTGGCATGCCTGAAGGCATCTCTCCTCCAAACCTTCGATCTCTTTTAACCGCAACTTAGCGTTCTGCTCTATTATGATCTTGCTACTTGCAGCTATCCTTAGTTATGGGAATTAGACTTCTAATGGTACAATGACTTTGGACCCATACACTAAGGAGAAAGGAGTAGACTAAGTTGGAGTTCTATACGTGGTGCGGTAGCCCCACAAGGCTTCAACTAATTGCTTATGCCACTGTCGCATATTATTGTCGAGTGTCTTCTTCAGTATTTAGATGAGAGCTTTATTGAGGGCTTCAGCTAAGCCATTTTCCTCGGGCAGTTGATGGTAGAATATCTCCAATCCATGCTGTCTCTAGGCAAAGTTATTGATCTCGATGCTCTTGAATGTAGTACCATTATCAAATATAATTTATCGAGGCACTCCGAACCTATATAATATGGTTCCTAAAAAACTAGAGCACATGCTGAGCTATGAACTCTCTGATCAGAGTTGCCTTCGCCTATTTGGAAAAGTAGTCAGTAGTAGCTAAGATGAACCGATGACCCTTAGAAGGAGGATTAATCAAACCCACTATGTTGGTACCCCAACACTCGAATAGCCATGAGGCCAATGTAGGATGTAGAATGTTGGGTGGTTGGTGTAGGACCACACTATGTATTTGACACTGGGGGCATTTTCTAGCCATATCCATGATCATCGATGGCCAATAGTATCTTAGTATATTGATCTTGGCTTTTATTTTCAGATCAGATTAGTTAGCTCCACAAAATCATGAGTGTACTTGGATCATGATCTTACAAGCTGTATGCTTGTCTAAATAATGAAATCACATATGATCGAAAGACTATCGATATAAGACACCATCCACAAGAGCATTAGAAAGATGAGCTTGAGACTTCTCTTAAGGTTGTTTACCTTTATTTAGGAAATCCATGAATGGTTTCCTCTAATCTAACTCATTGTCCTTCTTGGCAATGGCAACCTCCCCTTCAAGAGTGTACTTTTTGATGAGTTCAAAATCAATAAGGGATAAGACTTGTCTATTTTGGACCTTTATTGATATGGACTCATCCTCTAGACATGCTAACTCCTTGACAGTCTTGGCTAAAGCATACACTATGACGTTCTCTCTTTGAGGAATCTTATAAATGATAACCTCTGAGATTTGGGCCAACAACTTCATGGTGTACTTATGGTAGTGATGGAGCTTAAGCTTTATAACCTTATAGGACCCAATGATTTGGTTGATAATAACTGAGAATCCTCAAAGATGTTGATGTTTTGGATGCTTAGAGTAACAACTGAGTAGCAATAGCCTCATATTTGGCTTCATTGTTGGTGCAAGGATTGGACAGATGATATGAGAATCTCATCACATCATGGTCCAGAGTTAAGAGAACTATTCCTACCTCTGCCTTTCCTAGAATAGTAGATTATAGTTCTTCTCCTCTTTAAGAGGAAGCCGCACCATCAAAATACATCTCCCAATAGTGAATGCTAGTATCCCATAAGTTCATGATTTGTTTATCTAGGAGATCATCACTAGCCAGAGAGTCGGTGGGAAGTGGGTGTGCTGCTAAGTAATCCATTAGAGCTTGTCCTTTCATTGCATAGAGGGGTACAAAGGTAATGTCAAATTGTGAGAGGATCATGGACTGTCGTGCCAACAGTCCGAATAGCATTGACCTTATCATAAGATACTATAGTGGATTTATCTTAGAGATTAATTTCACTTTATGAGGAAGTATGTAGTGTTGTAGATTTTGGGATGTAAAGATTAAAGCTAGGCAATGCTTTTCAATGAGAGAATAATTAGCTGGGATTAGATGCGAGGTAGTAGAGTTCATTTTCCTTCCTTCATTGTTGGCCAACAAAGCACCAATGCAGATATAAAGTATGAGTGGTTTGCCCAGATAGTACTTTGTGAACCTGCAGAACATCATGAATGCTTGATGTCTTTGAAGGCATGCTCACATGTCATCCTACTTGAACTTTGCTTCCTTTTTGAAAACTGCTGAGAATGGCTAACATCACTCCGATAGGTTGGATATAACACATTTTAGGTTGGATATAAAGCATCTTAGATACTCAAATAAAAGAGATGATCTTCCTTTCCTCTACTAGTGACCATGAGATCATCGACATAGAACTCGACTTGATGATGAATGAGTTTGTCAAGATTCAAGTCATAGCCCCCGGTATGTAGCATCAACATTTTAAGGTGAAAGGCATGACTTTATAGCAATATATTTGATTGAGGTTCTAAAAGTAGTGTTTCTTTTATCTGGGGCCATCTTTATTTGGTTATATGAGCCATCCATGAAAGAGAAGACATGAGATGAGGCAATGTCCACCATCAGCTCTAAGATTGGTAGTGGAATTTCATCTTTTGGACATGATTTATTTAAATCCATAAAATTGACACATATGAGAATTTGGCCATTCTTTCTCTTAACTGGATGACGCTAGCTAACTAGGTAGGGTATTTTTCTTCTTAGATGAAGCCACCTATTATTCTATGTCTAATCATGCATGGGAGCTTCTTGATAGGGGTTGTAGGCTCTATTACTAGTTTATGGATTGCTATGTCAAGAGCCAATCTAGGCATCTCTTTATAACTCCATGCAAAGCAGTCCTTAAACTTAGTACATGTCCTAACTAAGCCATTGGTTTCAATTTCATTCAACAAAGAATTGATGTCGTGTGGATCTTCTTCGCCTAAGTTGATTTCCTTGAGCTCGATGATGACTTGATGTCTTCTTTGAACTCGGTGGTGCATCTTTGACTTAAAATCATCTAGATCATCTAAGTTTCTAAGCATAACTCTTCATATGAGTTAATGTGATTTGGAAAGAACCTATTAGATTCCAAATGATTTGTGATGACTAAGTAATCATCATCGATTGACCCACTACCAATCCTAGTCCCGTCTTAATTCAGAGCTTTTGTATTTGTTCTTCCATATTTTTTCAAGTAGTCTGACCTATGTTTTGACCAAGTATGTGGCATTAACCCTTTATTTACTAAATTATGAACATAAGGCAAGTACCAATCAAAAAGTTATTCTATTAAATCTTTATATAAATCATCCTCAAGTTCTACATGAATTTCTTGACTTGAAGATGATGTTCTAAAGAACCTCTCAGTCTTCACACTGGATGACTTAGGGCTTCCTTAACTACCAAACCTTAGCTTTTGATGGGAAAGCTAAGGTTCCCAATTGATGCCTAACGTTTCACATATAGACTTGGATACACTTATGCTTTGCTTTGGAGCACTTCATCGCTATCTCGCTCAAGTATCACCTCCAAGGGAATCTACTACTAAGAAGAGCTCGCTGATGTGCTAACCATATAAGACTCATCATATGAACTAGATTCTAAGTCTATATGGATAGTGTGTACTCCTAGTACTGGACATATCTTATATTGGGTGGCCAATAAGAGGTTTTCCACCCTGGACTACCTCTAAACGCCTCTTCCTCGCTTGTGGAGGTCGTCATCCTACCCATATGTTCAATGGAGTAGAATTAAAAATTTAATGTCAAGCACCACTTCCTCCTCCAAGTCTATTTCACCCATTTTATTTTCTTTTTCATTTTCTTTTGCTTTCTTTTTTTTCTTTTTTTATTTTATTTTATTTTTCATCATTGGCCAAGTTCGTGAGAATATACTTGTTGATTTTGAGAGAGGTAGTAAGCCGCATCCTCATATAACTCATGAACTAAATGGCTTAAGATCTCCTTTGACACAGTAGATGATCCCACCTCTCACAAACTTCATACACTGATGTAGAGAGGATGGAACTATGTTGTTCTTCATGTATGCATGGTCTCCCAAGCAAAGTGTTGAAAGATGTATCTGAGTCTATAATGAAAAATTGGCTTCGATCTTCCAATCATCTATCTCCAAGGGCAACACTATGGAGCCAAAGGCATGTTGACCTCACTTTTGGTGTGTAGATTCAATATTCCCATCACCAGAGTGTTCTAGACACTTTAATTAGTCCCCTTCCTAAGCATATGACCTATCCCATGGACTTACCCATATTTTAATAAAAATCAATCCAAAATCAATTGATTTTCTTATAATCAATTTGTATCTTCAATCATCATTCTAATTATAAATCAAATCTACATTCAAATGATCAAAACAAAATCAAATTAAATCAAATTAAATCAAAACTCTTCCTAAGTTAAATAATCTATCTCATGGTGTTAGCTAAATATTAATCCAAATCAAGTCAAACACAATTGATTTTCTCAAAAATCAATCATATTTTCAATCAACTTGTCAAATTTAAATGAAATATACATTTAAATCATCAACACAAAATCAAACAAAATCAAAATTCAAACTTAAGAAACATGACCCAACTCGATAGACTTAGCCAAGGTCCTTCATTCCAAAACCCAAATTCAATTGATTTTCTCATGAATCAATTATACCTTCAATCATATTCACAAATATAAATGAAATCTACAATCATCAAGCCAAACCAAAATCAACCCAAGTCAAACCAACTTAACCCTTTTGACTCAAAATGTTCAAATGAACTAAAACCTTTAAACCCAAGCCAATTATAATTGAATTTATATATCAATCCCAAATTATATAAACTCAACTAAATCAAACTCAACCCAAAATCAAGCCCTAAAATTGGTCCACTTGACCCAAAGTCACCAATTTGACTTTTGAGCCAAGTTATAATCCTACCCAAATTGGATTGAACCAAGACCATCAAAACCTCCCATCATGATTGTTGATCACCCTAAGTTGATTAATTTATCAAAAATTGGGTCAAACCAAGTCAACTTGGCCATTTGACCAAGTCAACCCCTTAACCAATGTGAACCCAAACTAGCCAAATTGCTAAGCCAAATCCCTTGAAACTAATGATTTCCCAAATCAAAATCAATATTTGAATATGACTTCACCTTCAGTCAAACCAACCCAATTGGCCCTCTTGACCCAAAAGTTGACCCAAATTGACCTAAAAGATCAAATTGGGTCAAATCAAAATATAAACTAAATTGATTGCAACCAATGGCTCAAGTTCATCTCAAATTGATTGATGAACTTGAACAAAATCATGATTGGATCCAATTGAACCTAATTGACCTACTTAGCCCAAATTGACCTAAAGGTTCAAGTTTGTCTAAATCAAAACCAAATCCAAATTAATTGAAACCAAAGCCTACAATCATCTTCAATTGGTCAACTAAACCCAAGCCAATTTGGCCAATTTTGTCAAATTGGTCAACTTAACCCATTTGACCCAAATGAATTCAAATGAGCCAAAATCAAATCTAAGCCAAACTAAACCAAACCAATTGAACCAAATCATCCCAAATGATTGTATGAACTTGACCCAACCCCTTGTTTGACCATTTGGTCAACTTGATCCAACTAACTTTGACCTAAATAAATCAAATTGAGCCAAAACTAACCAAATTGGCTCCAATTGACTTGAAATTTGGGTTAAGCCACTTTTGGCTCATTTCAAATCTACCCAAATCAAATCCAATGCCAAATGATAATTTGACCCTTGGGTCAAAGGCATCACATGAGACAAATCACCCATGTAAGTGGTCATTTCCATTCTTTGGCCACTTGGTACTCTCCCAATGGTCCACCTAGGCACCTAGGACATTGCCCAACCTGACCCAATGAGTGGTTGGGTTAGCCATGACCCATGGGAGATGAAATCACCTCTCCCTCCCCATTGGAGCATTTGAAACCCATAGGACACCCATGATTCCTCCTTGGCAGCCACCTCCACACCATTAACCAACCAACCAGAGCTAACACACCTCCTCTCTACCACCACTAGAAGCTAAACCAAATCCTGCCATCTAATCAAGGTGAATGGGGGTATACACCCTCCTCGTTTCCACTTAAACACACACAAAAATCATTCCTTAGAGCCCTAGCTACCCACGAAGAACCGCTAGAGCTAATCCTTAAGCTCCCAAGCTCATTCCTTGATCAAAAAATGCCATTCTCATCCCAATAGGACACTCCCATTTTGACCTAACTTCCCCATTTCTCTATCAAACTCAAATTAACTTTGCACACACCTTCCCTAGGCCTCATCGAAGAAATCATCGCTTCCCAACCACCAAAGGTGGGACTTAGATCAAAGTAGAGCTCCAAATCATCCATTCATGGGCTTCTGAGTGAATGTTGAGGAATTGATCCAATTACTGCTCAATAGAGCTTTATCTCCACTAGATGAAGCTTCTTTAATAGTTTATGGTATAATGATTTTAAAATTGATCCTTAAGCAAAAATTGGTTGGAGCATTTTGAAGAAAATTTGCATCTCGTGTGATCTTGACCATTGGAACACCTTCGATCAATGTCGTGAAGGTGTGGGATCTTTTTGGAGTTGACCTGAGCTATAGTAAGCTCAGATCAAGTGAGGAATGGCGGATGGACTCCATTCTCCTTCACTCTCATGATGTTAGATCACACCATACATTCTATGAGATCATAATGGATGGTCATGATTAAATCTTCTAGATTGATCTGATTTAATCCTATTAAGCTATAAGATTAATCATAGTCGTCCGATCTTAGATCGGACAGTGGACAAGAAAGAGTGTCCACCATCACCATGTAGGCACTAAGTTGGATATGTTTTAAGTAGCCACATGGAAAGCACGTCATGTTAGCATATGTGTCAATAGATTAGGCTTTAATTAGGCTTAATTAATCATTTTAATGAAATTTCTATAAATCATAAAATTCATAGAAATCAAAAAAATAAATACTCATTTTAAAGGTATTTTAGAGGAAATTAAAATGATCTTAACTAATTTTGAATAGTAATTAATGTTTAATTTAATTAATTAGCATTAATTAGTTAATTACTTAATCCCAAATTTTGTTGGTTAATTTAATGGGATGATCTCTACCTCCAATGAGTTTCTTGGGATTTATTTCTCACTTAAGTAGGAACATGGACTAATTAAACCTTAACTACTCTTTTAATTTAATTGATGATTAAATAATCCCATAAACAGTAATAAATTGGTTAATTAAGTTTATTAATCATTGTTCAATAGTAAGTGAACTAAGGAATAGGGGACCCCTTTAAGTTCATTTCACCCTTTTTTAAAATGAAATTAATTAAGATTTAACTAATTAATTAAATTAGTTAATCAAATTGAAATCATAATCACCTTAATTAATTAAATCATGGTGTAGATCTTTAGGTGTTTAATAACCTAAATAAGTTTAATGAAATTATGGTTAGTCCACATGTATGTGAAAACCATAAGAGTAATTAATTAAGTCCCTTAATCTAATTAAGTATTAATCATGAGCTAATTGCATTAGGCCCCTTTTATTTCCTAGGATCATTGTAAGTTTATTTTCTATGCATATCATGTTGGCTCATAATTATTTAGTTAATTACTTTAAGGTGACATAGGTAAGGATAATTAATTCATCTAATTAAGGGTTCAACTTAATTAACCCATAAAATTGACTTAACTACATTTCTTAAATTAAATCAAATCACTAATGTGGGAATGGGTTTAAAATAGCAAGTAATGATTTCCCTTCTCCTTTTTAAATCAAATCCAATACAAAACTTAATTAATAAAGAAACTTTGATTTACTTTAAATAATCTTATTTGATTTGATTGTCCTTAAGAACTAGTTTGGTTGAATGAATCACATGCTTATATTTCCTCTTTCAAATCATGTTAAATTTGGTATGTCATTTGAATTCATACATCCATCTTTTCAAAATCAAGTAAAATAAAATGAATTTCCTTTCTATAAGCTTGCATGTGTTGATTTAATTTAATATATGCATGGCATTATCATTATTAAATAAATTTATTTTTCAAAATCTAATAAATGAATAATAATGTGTTATGATGCTAGTTATAAATAAGAAATGCATGTGCTTATAGCTTAAGTTTATGAATGTTGAGTTCTCTTTCCTCTATTCATGTGTTGATTTATATAAGATTGAATGGGGTATATAGTTTGGACATCCAGGAACAAGCTTTAGCCCAAGGAGGTCATTTAATTACCTCACTTCCTTGGTTTAACAATGACATGTACCCATTTGATTTCATTCTTATGTAATTCAACATTAGAACTTGGATAGAGCTTTTTCATATATATAAATGATTCAATCAAAAAAAATATACAATCTTTGCTTGGTTTTCTTTCCTTCATTTATGTATACATCCATGTGTGTCCAAGAAAAGCAAGCATATAGTCTAGACATCTTGGGGATGCAAGGCTTTAGTTAGCCCCAAGGAGGTTATTTAATTACCTCACTTTCATGGTTTAACAACGACACATACTTGCCTATATCTTTGTTCATGTATATGTATATGTGATTAGTGAATGAAAATCCCATTTTACATTAAAATTGCATGCATTCATAATTGACTAAGTGGTTGAATTAATTAGCCATATGATTTGGAGCTTACTTCCTATGTTTATGTATATGAATTTACATATGTTTGAATGCAAATAAGTATATAGTCTGGACATCCCAAGAATATGAGGCTTTAGCTAGCTCCAAGGAAATCATTTGATTGCCTCACTTCACTAGTTTAACAATGACACATTCCTATTTAATTTCATTCTTTTATGTCTATTTGTATAATAATTTGGATAAAGTTTTAAATTAATATGTTTAAATATATCAATCAAATAAAATGTAAATTCTAAACATACACATAAATTCATCATTTAAGTGTGCTAAAATATGTTGCATGTATAGATACACTTAGGATTAAATCATTTGTGTGTTACATGTGATGGAAAGGACTGATTTAATATATGTCAAGTGGTAGTAATTCAATTAAATTAATCTTAAGATGCCTTTCATTTTGAATAAGATTATTTAAAGTAAACCTAAACTTAAGACTAATTAAATCATTTAATAGGACATTCATTAAAGAGAACTAAATCAAATTAATATACTTTAGAAAGTGACTTAAGGTAGGGATGAAAGAGGGCAATCCTCTTTTCCTCTTTATAACACTTAGTTGCTAAGTGTAATTAAATGAAACAAAAGAAAACACAAATTAAAATTCTCAAATCAATTAAACTATTTCAACTGAAATCAACCATTCATGTTAAATTGAATCCTTCTACACATAGAAAATACAACACTAATGCCTAACAACACTTACCACAAGGCTTAATACACACATTAGAATTAAGTCACCACTTCTAAAAGGTAGTGTATGATGTGATGTATGTTTTATTTTTGATGTATTATTTTAGATTTGTGTATGCTTGTGGATTATGATAGGATAATTATTAATCATGTTTTTGCGGGATTATGCTTAAGGGATGCTTAAAATAAATGTGAATGCTCTTTTGCTAGTTTCTTAAATTTGCATAATCCAAGTTAGGGGCGGTGGGCTTAGTTACCCATGTGTGATAAGTCCAAATTATAAATACAACTACTTGGGATTATATGTATATTTAGCTCTATTTTTAGGTGTAGTTAGATTTACTTTCTACATAAATGTAATTTTTTGTAATAGAAATTAGGATTAGTGCTATGAGGGATTAGGATGAGCGGTGGTCAAGGATTTATCACGGGTTCCACATGCCTTTGAAAGAACCATCCAAATCAAAGAAGGAACCAAATCGAGATATATGAAGAAAGAAGACCCCATAACATTTAATACAATTATAATTATTCTTCCATATTTCAGTTGTATAAGGGTAGAGCTGGTTGCCCATCTTTTCTCTCTTTGGGTTATGGAGGTGCAGAACACCTATTCTTTTATGATAGTTTATATAATTGTTTGATGATATGTTTACATTGTGCATTAGGATGACATGCTTTTTATAGTTTCTTAAATGAATGATGCTTTAATGTGTGGCTTGGATATGATTAGGCTCTTAGGATAAAATAACTTTTCTACCCAACTAATCACTCATAACTAAATTTTAAACAACTCATAACCTCATCATAAAAACCTAATACATAAATAAGATAATTAAAAGATTTAGAATCCCCTTAGCATGGTTGTATGTTTCACATCATGCATATTTCTCTCTTGAACATGCATCCAATATAAAGGAATGCTTGACCTATGAGGGCATCCCTTGTGGTGGAGAACACCTTCTTCTAGTTGATTTGACCCATAACATTTCATCATATATTTAGGCATAAGAATCCTAAAGCCTCAAATGATGTCTAAAATGAAATAAAATTTGAAAAGATTTTGCATCTATAGATTAAGTCATATGCACATACCACTTATGCTCTAGTCTCTTAGGGAGTGTTTAGGACTTGAGCCGCTTTCTATTTAAATAACTACCCTAGCTAACTTGCAATTCATAAGATTAGACTACATGGTTTTAAAATCATAGGAAAAGTTAGGCACTCGCGGTTATAAGTCCAGTCAAACAATTTATTCTCTCTTGTGGATGTAAACCCGTACCACTATTTAGATTTAGGTCATGCTTTAGCTCATACTAAAGCTCCCTAGATTTAGACCATAGCTATTTCATTGAGATCATCAAAATCCTCTTAGGCATTCCCACAACCTTGTGTTGGTGGATTATAAGCCTAGTAATCTACTTAAATATCAAAAATATATAAATCTCCTCAACTTCAAAATTATAAAGCCAAACCATATAGATTGGAATCACTAGGCTTCCTAATATCATGAGCATTTCTTACTTATTTCATTTAGATTCCAAAAATAAGTCTTCTTCTTGAACTCGAAAAATTAATTTTCCAAATACAACCAATCCTTTGATAGTCTAACCTTGAAATCTTTAGAGATGATAATTGTCTACTTTAATCGAGAGTATTCTTATGAAATGAAATTTTCTAAGATGTAATTAACTATGGAGGCTTGCCTCCATAGGGAACGTCAGAACCTATTTAATATAAACCTTACTTTATTCATCCATGTAAAGTAGGTGGAAAAACTCTGATATATTCGAAGACCCATCATGCCTTACGAGTCCTTATTTCATGATTAGGTCCATTACAGGGGGATGCCTCAATCTTTCAAGATAGTATATTATACCTCTATGTTGTAACGATCACCTCAAAAGCACCCCTGATCGCATGGTGTTCCCCTCTCGTACATCCAAAAAATAACACACAAGGCCTCTCGCCTTGTTGATTCTCAACATCATCCTTTCTTTTTTTTGGAGTTTGGAGATGTCAATCCTCAAGTAGGCAAGGGTTTTAGAATCATATTGGATACACCTAGGTCAACTAGAACTCTTGATAGCCTATATTTGCCAACATCCACTATAATGTAAAGAGATGGTTGTGCTAGGTCATCCCTAAGAGTAGGCCTTCATTGCTGAATGTAACTCCTAAGATGTCCTTTGAGTTGCATGCCTAAGCATATCTCTAGATCAAGTAAGGCTTTGATTAGAGATTCCCTCATCTCTTTGGATAAGACAAGGGTGTCATATATGCTAAACTTAGCTGGAAAATTTTTAAGGTGAGCTAAGACATTATAATCAACTCTAGCTTGGTCCCCCATAGCATATTTATGGTTGGAACATCTTATGAAGGGGCTATCTACTCACTAAAACTAATGACTTGCTTAACCAAATCCTGAGGTGCTACCCTAGGAGATAGAACTTTGCCACTATGTAGGTTGACTTCAGTTACTTCTTCGAATGATGAAGTTATGGAAAGTTCTACCTTCTCATCGAACATACCTACAACTTCTACTATGGGATCCTCAGAGTCAGTTGATTCAAGAGGTGAACAGTTGATTCAAAAAAATAATAGTATGATTCTGAATTAGAAAGGAAAGGATCAAAACTACTAGAGCTATTATTTTTATTTAGACTCGGAGACCATTTAATAGGAATAAAATCAAGAGCACGAGAAGTAGACAATATATAAGTAGAATCAACTTTCTTCATTAATTTCTTTTTGGGTGGAGGTACATGATAGAAATCAGGTGAAGTATGCAGAGTAAGGGATTTATTACCCTTATTCATAGATACAATGCTCTTGCCGGTGAAGAGAAGCTAGTAGAGGGGTAGGCAATGTGGTGGAAGTACTTGGACTCGATGGTGGGCTACTACTAGACTATCACCAACAAGTATGGTGAGCTGCTACGGCTGCTAGGTTGTCACCCCTAGTTTCCCTTTGCAACTAGCAAACCCTCCTTAGTGTTGGAGGTTTGAGCTATTTCAAGCACCCTAAACCCTAAATCGTAACTCCTAAATCCTAAATCATAAACCCCAAACCTTAAACCCTAAAAGCTAAAAACCTAAAATTAAACTAAATAAAATGAGAAAATAAAATGAATATATAAACATAAATCAAAATAAAATTAAAAAATTAATTAAAAAAATAAAATAAAATAAAAATTAAACTAAAATAAATAAACTAAGCTAAATAAGAATAAAAAATAAATCTAATTAAAAATAAATAATAAATAAAACTAAATAACCCTAAACGTACCTATTTACTTAATTAAAAAAAATCCTAAATTCTAAACCATAAACCCTAAACCCTAAACCCTAAAGTTTAAATGCAAAAAACACCTATACCCTAAACCATAAACCCTAACACTAAACCCTAAACCCTAAACTCTAACCCTAAACCCTAAACTCCAAACCTTAAACCTAAACTTAAAATAACTAAATAAATTAAAAAATAAACCTATACCCTAAATCATAAACCTAAACCCAAACCTAAACTCTAAAATGGGCAGTGCAGAACATCACCATCAAACTAGTCTAGATGGTGGAGATGATATGCGGATGTGGTATCAAGTGGTGGTGGATATGGAGAGCTTGGTTGTGGTGGTTGGGAGGTGGTTGGAGGGAGAGATGAGGGAGATGATGGTGGATCCCTGGTGGTGGTTGATGATGGAGAACTAAAGGGTGGCTAACCCACTTATGGAATTGTCTTTCAGAATCTAGTTATCTGGTTTTATTTGCTCTATGTGGTCATCTATGTGGTCTTTAGAAAACTTAGTGTGTTACTTGGTTGATGAAATCAAAATAAGAAATGTTGAATTATCTGAATTTGTTCTAAGAAAAACCACTAAACTAAAGCCCAAAACCTAAACCCTAAACCCTACTAAACCCCAAATACTCAACCTTAAACCCTAAACCATTAAACTAAATCATAAACCTAAACCTAAACCACCCTAAACCTTAACCAAAAAAAAACCCACAAACCTAAAACCTAAAACCCAAAGCTAATCTAAATAAAACATAAAAATAAAAGAAATAAATATAAACTAAAATAAAATAATAAAATTAAATAAAAATAAATAAACTAAAACCTAAACCTAAAAAGAAAATCAAATTAAAAAATAAACTAAGATAATATACATAAAAACCTAAATTAAACTAAAAAAAAATAAAAAGGTAAATAAAAGAAAAATTAAACCTTAAATAAAACTAAAATAAACCTAAAATAAAAAATAAAACTAAACCTAAAATAAAACTAAAATAAAATAAAACTATATTAAAACTTAAACAAAAAAATAATCCTAAAATAAAACCTAAAAAAAAAAAAAAAAACATAAAAAAAAACTAAAAAAAAAAAAAAGAAAATAACCTAAACCTAAACTAAAATAAATAAAACTTAAATCTAAACCAAAAATAACTAAACCTAAACCTAAACCTAAACTAAAAAATAAAATCATTAGTTAAACCTAAGATAAAAACCTAAAACCTAAACCTAAAAAAATAAAATAAAATAAAACCTAAACCTAAAAATAAAAAATAAAACCTAAACTTAAAAAATAAAATAAAAATAAAACCCATCTAAAAAATAAACCTAAACCTAAAAAATAAAATAAAATAAAAACTTGAATTAAAATAAATGAACTAAAATAAATAAACCAAAAATAAATAAACTAAACGAAATAAAAATAAAAAATAAACCTAAATAAAAATAATAAAATAAAAAAGTAAAATAAATAAAAAAAATAAACTAGATAAACCTAAACCTTACTTCATTCTTTTTTAAAAAAAAAGAAAATCATAAATCTTTAAACCCTAAACACTAAACCTACAACCTCTAACCACTACAAACCTAACCCTAAACCCTAAACCCTAACCATAAACCCTAAAACTAAAGCATAAGCAAACCCTAAACTTGAAATCTAAATAAATCCTAAATAAATAAACCCAACTCTAACAAACCCTAAACCTAAACAAAACCTAAAGTAACTAAATAAATTAAAACAAACCTAAACCCTAAAACCTAATAAACCTAAACTTAAACCTAAAGCCCTATGAATGTGAGAACCCAAAACATCACCAAACTCGGTTCTAGCGGTTGATGCAAAGGTGGAGGTGATGTTATCGTGTAGTGGGGATGTGAAGTGTGGATATGGAGGTGGTGGTAGGAGCAGGTGGTTATGTAGGAGGAGTGATGAGTTACAGGTTGTGGTGGTGGCAAAGGGAGAGATTGATGATATGATGGTGGATCTTGCTACTCGAGAGGTTAGGGTGGTTTTAATGGGAACTAGAGAAACTAAAGAATGGTTGATCTAATTGCTTATGGAACTATATCTTTGTAGAGATGGTTCTAGTTATCTAGGTTTTTTATTTCTCTATGTGTGCTCATTTTTATCTATGTGCTTGTGTATTAGAGAACTATATTCTTTGTTAAGAAAACAAAAAACTCTAAACCTTAAACTAAAACCTGAACCCTGTACCTAAAACCTAAACCCTAAACCCTAAACCCAAAATAAAAAAATAAAAAACCTAAACCCAAAAATAAAAAAAAAAATTTAGTTTATTTTTGGGTTTAGGTTTTTTTAGTTTTATTTTATTTTATTTTAGGTTTATTTTAGTTTATTTTATTTTATTTATATTTAGTTTTTACTTTATTTAGGTTTTTATAGGTTTATTTTATTTTATAGTTTAGTTTAGGTTATTAATTATTTTATTTTAATTTATTTTTATTAGTTTATTTTATTTTATTTTGAGGTTTAGGTTTAGGTTTTAGTTTAGGTTTTTATTTTATTTATTTATTTTATATATTTAAATTTTTATTTATTTTAGTTTTTTTAGTTTTTTAGTTAGTTTAGGTTTAAGGTTTAGGGTTTAGGGTTTATGATTTTTGGTTTAGTTTAGGCTTTAGGTTGGGGTTTAGGGTTTGGGTTTAGTGTTTAGGCTTGGGGTTTAGGGTTTTATAGTATACATTTATGGTTTTTTAGTTTAGGGTTAACAGGGTTTAAGTTTTTAGATTTAGGGTTTGGGTTTAATTATAGGTTTAATCAAGGTTTTAGCGTTTGAGGTTTGTTTAGGGTTTAGGGTTTTAGGGTTTAATTTAGGGTTTAGGTTTAGGTTTAAGTTTTAGGGTTTAGGTTTAGGGTTTAGGTTTTTTAGGGTTAGTTTATGGTTTTGGGTTTAGGTTTAGTATATAAATATTTTTTAAGTTAAGTAAACCGGTATGTTTAGGTTTATTTAGTTTATTTTTTATTTATGTCAGATTATTTTATTTTTTGTTTTATTTAAATCCTAAAATCCTAAACCTTAAATCCTAAACCCTAAACTGTAAACCCTAAACCCTAAAAATAAAAAAAAACCAAAATCTAAATAAAACTTAAAAAATAAAATAAATAAATAAACTTAAAAATAAAAATAAAATATAAAATAAAACATAAACTAAAACCTAAACTTAAACCTAAAATAAAATAAAATAAACTAAAATAAAATAAATAAAACCTAAACTAAAAATAAAATGAACCTAAGAATAAAAAACTAACTAAAATAAAATAAAATAAACCTAAATATAAAACTTAAAAAAAAATAAATAATAAACATATAAACTAAAAATAAACCTAAAATAAAATCCAAAACCTAAAAACATTAAAATAAAACATAAACATAAACATAAAAAAAAAATAAAATCTAAAGTTAAAAATAATATAAAATAAAACTCAACTAAAATATAAATTTAAACACAAAATAAACTAAAATGAAAACAACTAAAATATAAATAAAATAAATAAATAAAAAAACAAAAATAAATAAAAAATAAAATAAAATAAAATAAAATAAACTAAATAAATTAAAATAAACTAAATAAACTAAATAAACTAAATGAGTTTGTAATTAAAAAAATAATAAAACCTAAACCCTAAACACTAAAACCTAAACCCTAAAGCCCAAAATACTAAACCCTAAAATAAACCCTAAACCCACAAACTAAACCCCAAAACCTCTAAACCAACTAAAGCCAAAGCCTAAATGCTAAACCCTAAAATCTAAAACCTAAACTAAATAAAATAAAAATAAAATATATAAAAAAAACCTAAATAAAATAAAAAAAATAAAGTAAAATAAAACCTAAAATAAAACCTAAACCTAAACTTAAAAATAAAATAAAATAAAAATTAATAAACTAAAATAAATAAATAAAACTAAACTAAACTAAAAATAAAATAAACCTAAGACAAAAGGATAACTAAAATAAAAACTAAACATAAAATAAAATAAAATAAACCTTAAATAAAATAAGATAAAATAAAACTAAATAAAAAACCTAAACCTATAAAATAAATAAAAAAAAACTTAAACCCTAAATTAAAAAAAACTAAATAAAATAAAAATAAAATAAACAAAATAAAATAAACTAAACCTAAAAAAAAACTAAACTAAAATAAATAAAACCTAAAATAAACTCAACCTAAACCTAAACCTAACTAAATAAAATAAAATAAACTAAAAATAAACTTAAACTAAACTAAAGAAATAAAATAAATAAACCCAAAATAAAACCTAAATCCTAAACCTAAAAAATAAAATAAAAACTAAACCTAAAAAAATAAAAAATAAAAATAAACCTAAAAAATAAAATAAAAATAAAACTCAACTAAAAATAAACCAAAACTTAAAAAATAAACTAAGGTTATTATGGCAATGGAGGTGAAGCGGTGACATAATGGTGGTGGAGGATCTAGAGGTGGTGGTGGATATGGAGTGGTGGTTAGGTTTTGATGGCGGAGGAGCGAAGGTTATATGGTGGCGATAGAGGAGTGAATGAGGATATGATGGTGGATGCCGCTGCTTGAGAGGTGGTGGTTGATAGGAATAAGAAGAATGGCTTATCCGATCTGTTGCTTATGGAATTGTGTCTTTCTTATAGAGATGATTCTAATATCTAGGGTTTTGATTTGCTATCGTGCTCATTTTTTATATGTCATCACTTGTGTCTTAGACAACTTGGTGTACTTGGTTGATGAAATCAAAAGAAGAAATGTTGAATCTAAATTTGTTCTCACTAAAAAAAACCTAAACCCTAAAAAACTAAAACTAACCCTTGAAAACCTAAACCTAAACCCTAAAGCCCTAAACCCAAAACCTAACCATAAACAAACCCTAAACCTAAACCCTAAAAAAATCCTATCTCAACTAACCCTAAACTGAACCCCAAACCTAAACTAAAAAGCTAAAAACCTAAACAAACTAAATAAAACCTAAAATAAAATAAATAAAAAACCTAAGCCAAAATAAAATAAATAAAATAAAACATAAACTAAAACCTAAACCTAAAAATTAAACCAAAAAACAAAATAAAATACAAAATAAAATAAATAAAACCTAAACTAAACTAAAAATAAAAACCTGCTATGAATCCTTCGTCTCCATTATGTATTATGTGTCAAATTCTCATTTAATTCAAGTATACTAAGGTCATTTTTTATACATCTTAAACCATGCCTTTTAGTCTACTCTACCTTTATTAACATAAGGCAAATCTAATGTCTCCTCTCTTGGTCATTGGATGGCTTTATGTGGCCAAACCATCTAAGGCGCTCTCTCTAATCTTATTTGCCACTAGAGCTACTCCAACTTTTTTGAACATACTCATTTTGCATTTTACCTCTAAGTGTTAAGCCACTCATCCACAGCATCCTTATCACTTAACTTAGTCTCATGCTTCTCTTTTATTGCCAACATTCACCATAAATCATTGCAGGTCTTACCACCATCTTATAAAATTTTTTAGAGTACTTTTCTATCACAGATGCATTCCACCACTTCAACCATCCAACTTGAATTCTACTAATAACATCTCCATCTATTTCACCATCATTTTCAATAATAGAGCCTAAATATCTAAATTTCCCACACTTTTTAATGACTTGTTCACCTAATGTCACAACACAACCACTATAACTTCTAAAACTAAAATTACACTCCTTATATTCAATTTTAGATCTACTTAAATGAAATCTTTAGACTCTATGGTTGACCTCTATAATTTAAGTTTCTCTTGCACTCCCTCTTTAGTATTATCAACAAAAGAATGGCATCAAAAAGCATACACCAATCTTCTATATAAATTCTAAAGGACATCCATAACTAAAAGAAAAAAAGGTAAGTGCTTAAAGCTAATCCTTGATGTAATCCAACTGAAATAGGAAAATATTTTTTCAATCCTCCTTGTTTGGACACAAGTAACAACTCTAGTATACATATCCTTGATGACTTGAATATAACCAATATTAACTCCTTTATTTTCTAGAACTCTCCAAAGAACATCTCTTCAAACATTATCATAAGCTTTCTCTAAATCAATAAATATCATATGTAGATCCTCCTTGCTTTCCCTATACTTCTCCATCAAACCTCTTAACAAATGTATAACATCCATTGTAGATCTATCGGCATGAAACGATTTGAGAAACTTTTATATCACATCATAACCTATGCTCAATTACTCTCTCCCATAATTTTAATGTGTGACACATTAACTTAATTCTCTATAATTTGTACACTCTTGTGCATCACCTCTATTCTTAAATATAGGAATCAACAAACTCTTTCTTTACTCATCTACATCTTTAGTATTTAAAATAACATTAAAATGATTTGTAAGCCAAGAAATTCCTTGATCTAGTAAACATTTCCACTCTTATTGGAATATCATCGGATCCTCTTGTTTTCCACATTTCATTTTCTTTAAAGCTTTTCTAACATAAGATTTAATATGATGATAAAAAAATCTCTATTTTTGTTTAAGGTATTAAGGTTACTAAAATCAATCATATTTTCAAATCCTTCATTGAAAAGTTTATCAAAATACTTCATCCGCCTATTTTCAATATCCTTTTTTACGAAAAGCACTTTATGATTTTTATCCTTAATACACCTCAATTGAGCTAGATCTTTACTTCACCTATCTCTTTGGTTAGCTAATTTATACATACACCTTCACCTTCTTTGGTATCTAATCTATTGTATAAATGACTAAAAGCTAAATTTTTTGCATCATATAATGCTTTCTTAGAATCTCTACATACCACTTTATATTTTTCTCAATTATCTGAGTTTTTGCATCTAAACCAAGTTTTATAACAACACTTCTTATGTTTTAACTTTTTCTTGCACATTTTGACTCCACCACTAACTATTTTATTAAAAGAAGTTTTTTTTTTTTAATTCTCCAAGCACTCTTTACTTTTACTTAATATCAATTGCTACTTTTTCCCACATAACATTAGCTTCTTTATGAACATCCCAAATTCTAAGCTCTTGCTTGCTCTTAAAATATTTTTTATTAGTGTTCTTTAAGTTCCATCTAATCTAGGACAATAATTTGATTTACTTTTCATCTTCCAATCTTTCATCTTAAAATCTAAGACTAATAGTTGATGTTGGGTATTTAAACTTTCACTTGTTGTTACAATCTTTACAATCTAAATGATCTATTTTTCTTATCAGAAAATAATCAATCTGTATTTTACTAGATCAATTTTTATAAGTAATAATATTCTCATCTCTTTTCTTAAATAAAGTATTAGCAATTACAAAATCATAGGCTAAAGCAAAATCTAATATATTCTTACCTTCTTCATTAGGCACTCCAAATCCAAAACCACCATGAATACTTTTAAAATCTTCTACTAATCTACCAACATGTCCATTTAAATCTCCTCCAATACTTTTCTTCAAGAGGTATCTTTATATTAATCCTCTAATTCAAAAATTTTCTTTTGAGCTTACATCCAAACCTTCTTTAAGAGCATAAACACTTATAACATTGATAATCTTAATATCAATAATCTTTAAAGCTATAATTGTATCTCACATCTATTAATATTTATAATTATACTTCAAACTTTTATCTATAATCACCTATGCATTTCTAATTTGACTACCTAAATACCAAAGTTTAAAACCCAAATTATCACTCCTTGGTTTTCTCCCCAACCCATTTAGTTTCGTGAACACATAAAATATTTTTCTTCCATTGAACCATAATATCTATTAATTCCACTAGTTTACTTATTAGAGTACCTATATTCCAAGTTCCTATCCTAATTCTAGTTTCATGGACTAACTTCTTTTCTCATTAATGTGTGAACCCTTTCTTATTTAACAGGTGTCAATGCAGCACTTGCTCACCATATTCTCCATTCGTCACTTCTAGGGGATGCCCTAACATTAACATAATATTTTGAAGGATTCATGTCATGATTAATTTGACAAGTTTTAAATAAATAAAATTAAAATTAAACCTAAAATAAAAATAAAATAAAAACTAAATAAACCTAAACCTAAAATTAAACTTAAAATAAATAAAAATAAAACCTAAACTAAACTAAAAAAAAACCTAAACCTAAATAAAATAAAATAAACCTAAACCAAAACTAAAATAAACTAAAATAAATAAATAACCTAAACCTAAACTTAAAATATACTAAACCTAAACCTAAACCTAAATAATAAAATAAAATAAACTAAAAATAAACCTAAATAAACTAAAAATAAAACCTAAAAATAAACCAAAGATAAAACATAAAACCTAAACCTAAAAAATAAAAAATAAACCTAAACCTAAATAAATAAAAATAAAACCTAAACCTAAAAAAAAATAAAATAAAACTAAACTAAAAATAAACTAAACCTAAACCTAAACTAAAAAAAATAAATAAAATTAAAACCTAAACTAAATAAATAAAAAAATAAACTAAAATAAATAAAATAAACCTAAATAAAATAAAAAAAAAAAACTAAAATAAATAAAAAATAAACTAAATAAACCTAAACTTAGGGGTTTACTTAATTTGAAGAAAATAAATAATAAATAATAAAAAAAAAAAACCTAACCACATAACTAAAACCTAAACAACCCAATCCCTAAACCCAAATGTTAAACCCTAAACCCTAAACCCTAAACCTAAAACCTAAACCTACAACCCTAAACCCTACAAACCACACCCTACCCTACCTAAACCTAAACCTAAACAAAATAAAACCTAAAATAAAATAAATAAAAAAACCTAAACCTCAATAAAATAAAATAATAACATAAACTAAAACCTAAACATAAACCTAAACCTAAACCTAATTCTAATAAAATAAAATAATAAAATAAAACTAAAAAAAATAAAATAAATAAAACCTAAACTAAACTAAAGAAAATAAACCTAAAAATAAAACCCTAAATATAATAAATAAATGAAATAAAATAAATTAAAGCCAAAATAAAATAAAATAAAAATTTAAAAAATCTAAAAAAATAAATAAAAATAAATGAAAATAAAACTAAAATAAACTAGAAAAAAACCTAACTAAACCTAAAATAAATTAAACCTAAACCCTAAACTAAATAAAATAAATAAACTAAAATAAACCTAAACCTAAACTAAAATAAAACCTAAAATAAACCTAAAATAAAAACCTAAAACCTAAACCTAAAAAAAAAAAACCTAAACCTAAAAAATAAAAAAATAAAACTAAACTTAATAAATAAAATAAAAATAAAACTAAACTAAAAAAATAAAAGCATAAACCTAAATCTAAATCTAAACCATAAACTAAAATAAAAACCTAAACTTAAATAAATAGACTATAGTGTAAACTAAAACAAAATAAAAAATAAAACCTAAATAAAATAAAAGAATTAAAATAAACTAAAATAAATTAAAATTAAAATAAACTAAACTGTGTTTACTTAAATTTTAAAAAAATAAACCATAAATAAACCAAACCTAAACAAAAAAAAACTTAAAACCTAAAACCAAAACTAAAACTAAAAAACCTTAAACCTTAAAACTGTAAAATACAAAAACTAAATAACCATAAACCTAAACTAAATCACCCTAAACCCTCAAAACTTAAACCTAAACCTAAAACCTAAACCTTAGCTAACCCTATACACAATAAATCTTGAAGCTTAAAAAATAAACCCACAAACCTAAACCTAAACTAAACCCTAAACCTAAACCCTAAACCTAAACCCTAAACTAAACCTAAACCCCAAAATACACAAAAACCTAAACCCTAAAACTTAAACCCAAAACCATAAACCCTAAACCCAAAGTAAAAAATCATCAATTAAAAAATAAAAACCTTAAACTAATAAACCTAAACCTAAGAATGGGAACCTTGGTAGGAACATCAGTCAACTAGGCTTAGCCGATATCAGTATCGTGAGGAGGCGTAGGGTGATAGTTCATAGTGGTGGTTGGGGATCAGGTCTTGGTGGATATGGAGGTGGTGGGAGTGGTTTATGGATGCAGTGGGAGGTTACAACCGTGGTAGTACCAGAGGGAGAGATCGAGGATATGATGGGATCCCCTGAGAGAGGCGATGGTTACGATTAATTGAAATGAAAGCGATTGATCTGCGCTTATGCAATTGTTTAAAGATAGTTCTTGTTATCAAAGGTTTTTTATTTGCTATGGTGCTCATTTTTATCGATGTCATTGTCATGTCTTAGAAAACTTGTTATTGTTGATGAAATCTAAAGAAGAAATGTTGAATCTTTTCTATTAAAAAAACCAAAACCTTAACCTAAATTAAAACACTAGACCTACAACCTAAACCTAAACCCTAAACTTTAAAATCTCTAAACCCCTGCCCTAAATCCTAAACCTAAACCTAAAACCCTAATCCCTTA